>SNQJ01S0029142.1:120039-144442 GCA_010110895.2 Picea sitchensis
AAAGTTGAAGGATCATGAAAGAAACTATGCCACTCGCGATTTGGAGTTGGAAACCATAGTGCATGCCTTGAGGAAATGGAGACACTACCTCATGGGAAAGAGGTTTGAACTAAGAACATACCACAATGGTCTGAAATATTTATTTGATCAACCAAATTTAAATGCTATACAAAGAAAATGGTTAGAATTTCTAAGCAAATATGACTTTGATATAAAGCATATCAAGGGGAAGGAGAATAAAGTGGATGATGCACTCAATAGGAAGGTGCATGAGTTACATACTACAACCATTAGCATGTACCAAACCAATGTTAAAATCAAAATTCTGGAGGCTGCTAATGTATATCTGTAGTACATAGAATTGGTAGCAAAATTACAGTAGGGTAAGACACCACAAAAGATGGATATTTATAAGTTGGGAGTAGATGGAATACTGCTGCATAAGAACTATATTTTTGTACCAAATGTCCAGGACTTGAAACGTATAATTTTGCATGAAATGCATAATGTTCCTTATGCAGGGCACCCTGGATATCAGAAAACTGTGGCAGTGATCAAGAGCCATTACTTTTGGCCAGGTATGAAGAAAGAGATTGTCGAGTACATAGCTAGATGTATGGAATGGGAGAAAGTGAAAGCTGAGAATAGGCACCCAGTAGGGCTGCTGCAACCTTTAACCATTCCTGAATGGAAGTGGGAAGTGGTGACAATGCATTTTATTACAGGATTTCCTAGTACAGGAAAGCTACATGATTTGATTATGGTGGTGGTGGACAAGCTTACAAAAGATGCTCATTTTATTCCACTGAAAACTACTCACAAGGCAATAGATGTCGCTGATATATTCATGAAGGAAGTGGCTCGATTGCACGGAATTCCTAAAACGATTGTGTCCGGCAGAGACCCGAAATTCACCTCAAATTTCTGGAAAGGATTGTTCAAAGGATTCAGAATGAATTTGAACTTTAGTACATATTATCATATTGAGTCTGATGGACAGATAGAGAGGGTGAATAGAGTGATAGAAGATATGTTGAGATTGTATGTGATGGATAAACCATCAAAATGGGAAGACTACCTACACTTGGTAGAATTCACGTACAACAATGGGTATCAAGCATCATTGAAGATAAGCCCATTTGAAGCACTTTACAGCAGAAGGTGAAATACTCCAGTAAGCTGGGATAATGAAGCTGATCGAACAGTAGTTGGGCCAGAGTTGCTCAAGGAGATGGAGGACCAAATGTTAAAAATTAAGCAGAATTTGAAAGTTGCCCAAGATAGACAGAAAATTTATGCTGATAAGAACAAAACCCACAGAGAATTCAAAGTGAGTGATCATTTTTTCTTGAAGTGAAAGCTAACAAGAGTTCCCTGAAGCTGGGAAGTTGCACCAAGTTGGAAGCCAGATTTTGTGGACCATTTGAAATCCTAGAGAGGATTGGTCCAGTTGTTTATATGATTGCATTGCCTGCATCTATGTCCGTTCATAATGTCTTCCATGTATCATTTCTAAAGAAATATATAACTGATGATAATCATGTGATTGATTGGAATGTGATTCAGGTGGAGCAAGAAGGCGCTTTTCAAGTGCATCTGGTGCGCATTTTGGACTGAAAATTCAAGCAGCTCCAGAACCGAGCCATAGGGCTTGTAAAGGTTCAATGGAACTGGTATGGTCCTGAGGATGCTACTTTGGAGCATGAATATGTAATGCAGACAAAATACCCGCATCGTTTTGAAGATTTTTGAAAACTCTGATATAAATGGGTGTATGATGCACTAAGGACAGTGCATAAATAAGGGGAGGGGATTGTAATATCCCTCAACCGAACCCAATTGTAAATGTAATATAAATACACTTAAGATGGTGAGTTGTTTTGACCTCATTTGATAATGCACATCATGTGGCATAGTGCGCGCATGAACTACGCAGTGAAATAATGTAATATGCACATCACAAGATACCGTGCACAGTAACTAAAGAGCACACAACATTGAGGTTAGTGAATACCGCGCGCAATAACTAAAGTGCATGCAATATTAAGGTCAACGAACCTTTATGTATATGATATTCATTATAGGCTGGTGAACCAGTATAATAAGCCGAAATGCTTATGTTTTGGTATTAGGCCGGGATGCCTAGATGTTAAGGCCCAATGCGCCTACTTTGTACATGACTCATGATTAATATAAAATACATCGTTGTGGATAGACCGACCACGATAAAAGAGATGGGGGACTGAACTTCACCAGTTAGGGAAAGGGAGGGCCAAAATTCAAGGGAATATTATATTAATATTTCCTAAAACATAAAGTATGGATAATTATTTTATCCTCAGTTCTAAAGTTGGGGACAAGTGGATAAAAGTAAGTTCCGATATGACAAGTGTCAAGTTGGGGACATGCATTCATATCGTGGGGGAACTTAGCTCATGGGGAGACTTCTCACAGATACCTTACCAGCAGCCCGATGACCATCATTCTGACCATCACTTTTCACGAAGAGTTCACAGTGATTCCTGTACACACTCAGTTATCCAGTCAATGATTCCATGACCATTTCATTCATACATTCTGTTGTCCTTGAGACAACCATTTCACCATTCCGAAGCATGTTTCTGTATCCCTTTTTGGTTGGTGTATTTGGTTAGCTTGGAGCGGGATTGAAGAAGTGGGTTGTCAGGCCTGTGAGAAATTCTCCGAGCGAGAGAATTGTTGGGGATTGATTCCTGAAGGTTCTAGACTACAACTACAACACTCCGAGACTTCCAGTCTGGCCTATTGTTGAAGCCCTGAAAGGGAAGTAGGGAAGCCGAGGGACTATTGAGCAGAGAAGGGGCACACTTCCTTGGGTGGGATAGACATGTGGGGAATGAGAGGTTGTAGGATGTTAGTTGAGTGAGAACCCTTTTTGGTTGGTGTACTTGGTTAGCTTGGAGTGGGATTGAAGAAGCGGGTTGTTAGGCCTGTGAGCAATTCTCTAAGTGAGAGAATTGTTGGGGATTTATTCTTGAAGGTGCTAGACTGCAACTACAATGCTCTGAGACTTCTGGTCTGACCTATTGCTAAATCCATGGAAGGGAAGTGGGGCAGCCGAGTGACTGTTGAGCAGAGAAGGGGCACACGTCCTTGGGTGGGACAAGCATGTGGGGAATGGGAGGTTGTAGGCTGTTAGTTGAGTGAGAACATGAGACAAAGTATTTCCTATTGTCCTTGAGCCTTAGCCTGGATAGGAACCCTTTTACCCTAGGTGGAGTTCAGTCCCAGCTCAGGGGTGACTCACTGTTGAGAGTGATGAACAGTGTAGTCTATGGCTGGGAGGTTCGTGGACGATCTGTAAGAAGTTGGTGACAATATTTCTAAGATAAGTACCAATTGTATGATAAAATGATATGATGTTTTGTTATTTACATGCCTCTGTTACGATTTTATCATATATGTGATTATGATTTCTTGTGTGCTTATGGGTAATTTCTCGTAAATGATGCATATCTGTAGTTATTGTTATTTCAATATAAAATTCATATGTTACAGAAAGTAATTGTTTTTTTATGTTTAGATTTAAAGCTTCCCCGAGCGTGATGTATGTATATGTCTTAGTTCCATGCAGTTTAAAGAGTAAATTTATGTGGCATTTCTCAGTTGACTACTGGGTATGCTACTGTATGTTCCACAGTATGGGAACGAAAGTGTTCCCTAGAGTAGCATGACCTAGCATGAAGGCTGGGAATGTTACTGACTGGTGTCAGAGCATGAGTGGTTTCTCTGGAGTGGCGTGCCCTGGCCTGAGGTTGGATGGGGGAACGTTACACTTGGTACATGGTTGGATGCACTTGTTTATGGTACAGATTGATTATAGGTTGTTTGGTATAGGTTGGTGCATGGTTGATGAACTTGTTTATGGTATAGGTTGATTACAGGTTGAGGTACAGGTTGATGCATGGTTCAGATTTATTGATACATGTTTACAACGGTATATCTCATAGTGATAGTGTGATAGTGGTTCCATCATTCTACTTCTGCTTCAGGGTGGCAGGACGAGGCAAGGGCAGGTGGTTGTAGCCACCTTCCAGTTGTAGCTGGAGAACATACGGGGTTGTAGCCTCCTTCTGGTTGTAGCCAGAGAATTGGGGAGTTGGAGCTTCCCTCAGGTTGTAGCCCGAGAAACTAGGGGGTTGGAGCCTTCTTCCAGTTACAGCTAGAAAACAAAGGAAGTTGGCGCTTCCAACGAATGTAATTATTCAAGACATATAATAAAAATCATTCCGTGGTTTTTTCTCGATTTGGGTTTCCACGTAAAACACTGGTGTACTGTGCATGTGTGTGATTGTTTATTTCTTACTGCTCATTATTGGATAATAATTCTACATTAATATAACATTTGAAGAAAAAGGATTATAATTACGCTATTACTGATTCACCCCCCCCTCTCAGTAATCCAACAAAACTTCCTTCACTACCACACAGTCCCTCAGGCTTTCCACCTCTTTTCAAGGCTCCATTTCTTCTGGTAAGAAAATATCGATGCTGGAAACTATCATGATTTTCAGGTGTGGACAGTTCCATCTCAAATTCCATTATTCTCATTCCCACAAGCATCTATTCCCTCCTAGAATATTCAATAGATTAATTATAGCCAACCAACCATGGATTCTGTTATTCAACAATTCATTTTACCTTCCCCATGCATAAATAAGAATGAGAAAAAAGTAAATTAGGGAGGAATGACCCAAAAATGAATTTAGTGAGAATGAATGGCCAATCCCCAAGACAATAAAGACACGGTTTAAATTTCAAAATCACATGATGTAACCCCATCTTTATCTCCAAAATTCCAAGGTGGGTAAAATAAAAATAATTTGAAAGTGTAAAGGCTTAGCCCCTCAACTTTCCCTCTCTCTTGTGGAATCATAGCCCCCTATAACTCTTGTCCTTGTCCCTCTCATAGCCAATAATGTATTTAATTATTAATAATGATCAAAGTATTATATTTCCTAGGAACTCTAGCTCCTTTCAATTTTTCAGGAACTCCAACCTTTCATCAAATAAAAAGAATAATTATTAATCTAGGGACTCAAAATAGAGGTATTACAACCAACATCTAACCAAATCCATTGAAACTATGAAAATGCAGTCCATTTAGACTTATTAGGGTGCATGAAAAAATCCTTGAATTTTTCCTTATTCTGTGCACTAACCAACGATTTTTGTTGAAAAAATTGACCAACCAAAGACCCAATTGACCAATAAATAAACCACTCAATTGACTCTCCTACTTTACTAATATCTCTAGAAGATCCAAAGGTGTGAAAAACATTCCTAACCTGGCATCCCAATGGCCCCTTTATCAACAAAAATCTTTAGATATTTATGAGGTGAAATTAATTTTGTATACCCCCCCCATAATTGTAGTTTCTTGAAGCTCAAGAATAATTCGAAGTTTCAAAAAATCAAGTTTTTATAAATTCTTAATAAATATACTAGAAACATGATCATCTATCATAGAATAAAAAATATTCAAAACATTATCATGGATCAATTATCTAAATTAATTAGCAAGAATATCCACATGCTTAGTTTTACTAAGTTCAATAAGATTCTCATAAACCTATATCACACATTGATTTTCATAATATATCATAGTTGTTGTCTTGAATAGAAATGTAAGTTCACCCATGATATGTCTAATCCATATCACCTTTGTGTTAGCATTCACTAAACTATGATAGTTTTATTTTGTGGTGAAAAGTGAAACCACCTTGTTCTTTTTACAAGACTAGACTATGGGTCCAAAACCAAGATTAAACACATGGCCAAATATGTTGATGTTTTTAGCATCAAATAAGTATTTTTGTATAGGTCTAAGTGTCTAGACATGTGGAACTCATCCAAATATTTCTACCTTGAGACTTTACTTTAATTAAAGGAATTTTTAAAGTAAAGTGCTTTTATTAGAGAGTTGAGTTTTATTTAAGGAAATGATTTAATTAGCATTAGTGAATTAAATAATAGCCATTGATCTCAAGTGAGGTGAGAAGTAATCTCAACCATCAATCACTTTGGAGATTAGGGTTAGGTCATAAATAAATATTACAAAAGAAAGGCTAGGGTGAAGGAGGAAGAAACTTTTCACACATAGATAACAAATAAGGACTTTTTCTAGTGTGGAGTCATTCGAGAGTGTAGAAGAAAAGAAGGAATTTTGCTTACACTTGAGAGAGAAAAGATGGATTTTTTCTCAAGGATTGGATCATGAAGTACTTTTATTCAAGGAGATATTAGATAGGTTGATAAGGACTTCCATATAGAGATCATGCCAATGATAAGTGATAATAGAGGAAGTCACAAGTGGGTTTTAGTATATTTAAGCCACAATAGCAAGGTCGCGCCATATGGAGTTGTCGTACAGTCTTTGAGTGCTTTTACATGGGTTTTATTGGAGACAAGAATGTATAAGTAGGTTTTCTTAAGGAAATTCATGTACATCTCAGGAAGCATGAAAGTACAAGGTCATACAATAGTGTAGTAGATTGCTAGGGTTTACAGGTTATGTCTAAAGTTTTCTGTACTTCTTTCTGGGCCATTATTCCAGGTATGGGAGCCTTCGTAAGATTTGAATTTATTTCAATGATAATATTAGTTTATGGGCGTAATATCTTTGTGTATTGTGTATTATATTTTTGGTATCCAATATTGCTTCCACTATCTTTATTTGCGTTGAATATTCCAGCAAGTGTATGTTGTTTTGTGAGCTGCTAATTTAATTTACAAGGAAATCACTAGATAACAAGATACGTAGGTGTCGAAGTAGGTATTTCAAAATGGTATCAGAGAAGTCACTCTGAGAGGAGGCTAGATATATGTTTTTTTGTGAAAATGTTTAGTCAATACATGGTGGGACCAAGACAAACCCATTGGATAGTAGTGAAGCATGTGCTCAGGTACTTTAGAGTTATATTTAAGTATGGATTTAAGTATATTGGAGGTGATGTTGTGAGGTTGTAGGGATATTTAAACTTAAATTGGGTAGGAAGTACAGTAGATAGAAAGAGATCCTAAGGGTGCTTATTCAACTTGGGATCAGTAGCGATTACATGGTTTAGCAGGGAGCAAGCTTTTGTAGCACTCAATTCGGCAAAGGTAGAGTATATGACAATGAGTATGGCTAGTTGTGAAACCATTTGGATTTTCAAATTGATTACAAGTTTATTTGGTCAAGAGTTGGAGCCTACAGTGATATACTGTGATAATTAGAATTGTATCAAACTCTCAGAGAATTTAGTATTCCATGATAGGTCCAAACATATAGAGATCATATATCACTTCATTCAATATAGGAGCCAGAAGGGAGTAGTGAAACTTCAATATATTTCCATGGATGAGTAGGTTGTAGATGTTCTGACCAAACCCTTAGTTAAAGGGAAGTTTGTGTTCTTCAGAGACAAATTTGGAATGGTGAAAAATACCTTCCTTGATAATAGGGAGTGTTGATGTTTGTAGCATCTAAAATGTATTTCTGCACAGGTTGAAGTGTCTAGAAACGTGGAAGTCCTCCAAATCCTTATACCTTGAGACTTTACTTTAATTAAAGGAATTATTAAATTAAATTTCTTTTATTAGAGGGTTGTGTTTTATTTAAAGAAATGCTTTACTTAACATTAGTGAATTAAATAATAGCCATTGATCTCAAGTGAGGTGATAAGTAATCCTAATCACCAATAACTTTAGATACTAGGTTTATTTCATAACTCAACATTATAAAATCAAGCATAGGGTGAAGGAGGAAAACAATTTTCACACAGAGATAACAAAGAAGGACTATTACGAAGGAGGAAAACAATTTTCACACAGAGATAACAAAGAAGGACTATTACAAGTGTGGAGCAATTTGAGAGTGTAGAAGCAAAGGACTTTTTCTTACACTAGAGAGAGGAAATGAAGGAATTTTTCTCAAGGATTAGATCATGAAGGATTGTGATTCAAGGATATCTTGGATACGTAGAGAAAGAATTCCATCTACAGATCAGGTTATAGAGAAGTGAGAATAGAGGCAACCATAAGTGGGTCACCGTGACATTAAAGTCGATATGTGTCCATGCCATATAGAGTTTCCATATAGTATTTGAGTTCTTGTACACTATTTTTAGTGGATAGAAATTCATATATGTGGTTTGTTGACGATTAAAATTGGTAACGTATGAATTCTTCGTGCAAAGGATTGCTAAGATCTATTATTTATTATGATAATAATAATTAACTAGTAGGTGGGACCCCCTTGTAGACTAGAGGCAATAGGATGGATGTGTTACGCTTATATGCTTGTTGCTACTATGATAATGTCTACAAAGTTTTCTACAATTGATGATGGAAGTCTTGGTTTCATTCGTATGACATCATGGTTGGTTGATGCATTGTTGCTAAATGCTGTTGATATTCACTCACAATACAAGGAAGTGCTATGGATATGAGGATTATATTGTTTTATAGGTGTTATGTTATGTTATAACATTGATTAATAATCTATACATGATTTATGCAAAATATAGTATGATGATATGGGAGCTAGCTCAAAAAAAAAATAAAAAAAAATGGATAAGTCTTAAGGCTATGGAAAAATGATTACATATAAACATTGAATGTATATATAAATTGTTACAAAGTGATGGACCTAGCTGTGATGCTATGCGTTTTGGTTGAAGAGTTATATGGAAATCACATATGGTAACGTTAACATATGGTTGTTATTTTGATATGTTTCGGGTGGTGCACTATACAATGGATATGACATCGAATCTATACAATGGATATGACATTGAATTTATGCAATGGTTATGGTTTGAATTTAATGGTTGATGTTATGTTAATGGAATGGCTAGTAAGTTGAATTGAATAGGACCAGGTGAGGAAGCGACATGCATTTAATGCACGTCACTCCAAATCACCCTCGCACCCATCACCCTAACATATTTGATTTTTTCTCTGTTGGTTGTGGAAGCTTCGCGATTTCAAGTTTTGAAGAGGAAAACTAAAACCATATCTTCATTGAAGCAATTTTTCATAGGTATGGCTATTTTCTTTCCATCCATGATGGTCTCTCTATATCATGAATCAAATTGTTGCTCAGGATTGCAGGGGTTCTATTTTTTTCTTGAGTTTTCGATTGAGTATCAATGCTGTGTTATGGTGTCCTCTGTGATTACTGTGGAATGTTGGAATTTTGAAGAAAAGTAATGGGTGTTATTGGTTTGTGAAGTCTGCGCATTGGTTATTGATAAAATGAAATTAGTCATCTTGGGTTTTTATGATGATTCTTTGTGGGAATGATAACAATGGTGCAATGAGATCTGAGTTTTGTTTTTGTGGGGTTTTACCACCAGTTTGGGTATCAATTGATGCTACCCATTTTTCATCTCGGTTGTTGTTGTTGTTAGTTATCCAAGTTGCAATGTAACTGTTGAAAGTGGTATTGTTATTGTTATATTTGGCCGAGCCCGAGATATTGTTTGTTATGGCTTGTTCTTTACTGTCATTATCGCCGAAAGCATTCCAGAGTCCAATGTTGTTTATCCCAGAATGTTAAATGGAGGCCTGTGTATGTATCAAATGGCTACGAGTTGTGCTCTGACATTCTTTTCATAAGAATTTTAATATTAGCTCCTCTCATCTATGTTATAGTGGCCGACTGTTATGTTTGTGAGCCTCGCTGTCAATTGTATTTCGAAGGTTATCGACCTCTTGGGTGTCGGGAAGAGACATGGTCTCTCTGTGTCTTCAAGGACTCTTAATTGTTTAAACCAACCCTCATTTCCTCTCTGCAAAAAGTTTTAAGAGGCATTTGTGTGTGCCTGGTTTGTTGTGCTTGAATTGCTTTGTTTCTACTCAAGCATTTTCTTTATGGCTCTGTCAATATTTTGGGGTTATAAGTTGGACGGTTGTGGTGTTTCCAAAAGGGATTATGATATCTCTTTTTTTTCAAAGATTAAACACACTTTCACTATATATCTGCAATAAAATTCTAAAGAACCTGACTTGGTTCTATTGAGCCTAAATTACTTCTATTTTTCCTCAGGCACCTTTTGGTTCTGACAAGATTTTGGTTTACTAGTTTAATGATTATGGTAATTATAAAAAGGGCACATGCTCTCTGACTTCAGAGACCATTTCTTGATTGAGTCTCTGTATTTCCTCTCTATGATGAATTTGTTTGAACAAATAAAAAGTATGGGTTACGTACAACTCGAGATCTTTCCTTTTGGTTGATTATGGTCTTTCCACTCATTACTATGTTAAATCCTAGCATGAACATGATTCCAATTGAGTTTTAAAGGAACCTGTGTATGATCGATTCATCAAATATGATCTTGGTCCTATCAATTTTAAAAGAGACACCTCTGTGTCGATATGGTTCTGTTCTCTTTGTGCATTATATGGCTATGTCTTTGTTGAGTATTTCCTTTAAAGGGAAGTCTGTACATGTTAATGTACATGTGGATACCAAGCTCAAAGATACATTGTTTTAATTAAAGCTGTTGTCAAATCGGGATTGGGGTCGATTATATTGTTGAAGGCCTGGGTGTATGTTTGATTCATTTAACATGCTCTTGGTTCTGTTCAAATTTAAGAAGGACCTGTGTGTGATTAAATCAAGCCCAATTATTGTTGATGGAATAGACTATGTCAGTCAGTATTGGATGTCGATTGTTGGTGATTGATGCTATTATGATATTTCAAGAATTGAGCGTTGGATATGGATAATTGGAATCACTATGCATATTATGTTTGTTTTAAAAGGAAAAGGTCAACATTAAAACATAAAGAACTATGGCTCGAATGGTTATGATGTGACCATGGAGTTGGAAATGATAATTGCATGGTTATTTTATAGGATGCATAGATTTATATAATTAAATAATTCTGGGCAATTGAATTGTTTTTGTTTATTGAAGACAACAAACAATCTGTATGCAATTAAGGAACAATTAAATGTTTTTGGTCTTGGAAGTGGATGCTTTTTGGATTGTAATTGAAACAAAGTTATGATTGATATTTGATTTAATTTATTTTAATGAAAAATATCCATCTTATTCCCTCTCATATTCTCACTTTATCTCTCATTATAGCCCCCTCATGATCCCAAATTCATTTTACATGCCCTGTTCACTAAAATAAAATTAAAACTATGTATGATAGTGATAAAAAAATGACACAGAGATAGATGGTAGCTGATATATTTTGGTGATGTTTTCATAGTCAGTTATTTAATGAATTTTGGAGAAGTACTCGTGTTCTTACTCCCTGTCATGGTATCACTTTTTCTCTTATTACAATCCCCCCAAATATCCCATGAACCCTATTTCACCCCTTGCTCATTTGGAAAATTTTAAATAAATTTTATGGATTGGATTGCATGGGTTTTATGTTAATTTCAGAGCCAACTTTTGTTTCATATAAAGAGAATGTCACGTATGATCTGTTAAGAGCTAGTTGCTAATAATTGTTGAATACAGGATGAGCTTCATCAATAGAGAAAGTCATGGTTGAAACAATAGGGGAAGAGGTAACTAGAACAGAGGGCCTAGAAGGCCCAGATTCGCAATTCATTTCGATGTCGATCCTCAGGAGTTGAACTAGATTTTTCAAGATGGATTTTTCAATTGGATTGGACAAGGGATAATTCATTCTAGACAAGAGAGGCCTCCCTTCCATCCCCAAAATGTTCCTGGTATCCTCGTGCCTCCCCGTGTATCTTTGCAACCTGAAGTTCCTGAGAATGATGGATGACAAAATATTATTCACCCAACAGTCTTCCACCATAGTGGCTGGCTAAACTTTTCATTACCTCCTCCTCCTCCACTTGTAAACCCAAATGCTCAAATTTCCCCTGCACACTCACCTATATAGTCCTCTCATGTAAGAAAATGACTCAAAACCGAGCCTCCCCGTGTGCATGACAAAGGTAAATATTTTGTTGCTCCCTCCTCTCTTCCAAGTGACTCAGCCAAGTCAATATCCTCCCATATGCAGTTGAGGGACGATTGCTCCCATGTTATTAGTGATATCAATCCTCAAGGTTCCACCCAACCTAAGGCTATTTATGGGAAGTCCAAAGGGGACAAAAGTGGCAAATGAAGAATTGCCTCAAAATGGAAAATATGGATTTTGATTTATGTATTTATAGACAACCAACTATTTTTGAGGATATTTTGGATATTTACATGTTTTGGATATAATTTGAAATAATTTTTATATTTAAATTTTAAATTGTGGAAATAATTATGGGAGCCACAAGGAGGCACGCGTTTAATTGGTTGTCTAATTATGTTTATGTTGGTTAAGAAATAAAAGGGAGTCACAAGGGGTCCCACCTACTTAGTTTATTATTTATTAAAAAGACCGTTAATAATAATTATTATTATTACTTCACCTAAACTAAAATTAGTTAAGTTTTAGTTAACTTAACTAAATGAGGTAGTTGAACTACTTCAACTAATTTGGAATGCATAAAATACAAATGAGAAGGAAGAACAATAAGAGAATAGAAGGAGAAAGAATATTAAGGTTTTCTCTTGAGTTTTATTGATATAGTTCAGTTTTCATTCATTCTTCAATTCATCAAAGGCCTAATTCTCTTTTTGACAGCAAGGTCCTATTATAGGAAGTAAGGTTCAAAGTTGAACCATATAATTCATATGCTTGTTTTAAAGGTGTTAATCTATCTTAGATAGTCTGTGTAGACTTGCATATTTATGAATTGAGTTTCATGACTGATAACGGATATTGTGCAGAGTCAAGTGGTAAGCAGTCTGTGGCAAGTTAATCCAGATTTTAAAGTTCATTTTTTACATCTTGTCAGAGTCCTTTTGTATGATTTTCACCGGGGATATCTAAGTTTGACCTTGGTCCATGCCCCCACAAGGATTTTTGTAAAGAGAAAGATACTTTTGATTTCTTGGAATGAAATAAAGCGATTGTTATTCTGTCTCATCTGTGTTAATCTGTGACTTGGTTATTTTTTCTTTTGATCTCCACATTTACTTTCTTCAATTTGTATATGTTCAGAAAATTATATAAAAATGTTATATTTTGCAACAATATTTTTATTTAAAAAATCATCCTAAGCCCTTGTGATTAATACTTGTGGGTTGGGAAATACATTTTGAGGCTATAAACATAGGGTAATATTCCCGACTATCTTGCCTTAAGCAAGCACGATCCAAAAATGATTGAGTAAGATAAATTCATATCTTTTCCTCAACATTTATTTGGTGACCATACTGGGGAGATATTCCACATCTCTCTGGTTGATTTATTCTTGATTATCATTGAATATATTTATATTTCTACTTTTGATCCTTTGACTCTTTATTTTCTTCATGACTGTACCTATTGCAAGGCATCCCAATATTGAGCCTGTTCTTAAATATCAGACCAACATTGATTTAACCTTGTTTAATACCATCTTAGAGACCACTAATACCCAGGTTGAACTTGAACGATCATGGGTAGTGATTGAAAAAGTCATAAGTGTCTGAGAAACGTTGGGAATTTAGGTAAAGACAACCTAAGAATCAGTCATAAATTTTATTTTTCCTAAAGTTTGATATTCTTTTCATGTCCTTAAACCCTTGCATCTCTAGGAGAAGAAGAGGTTTATCACCTGAGATCAACCCCATTGCTGAAATAGGAAGAAAAAATGTTATTTTTCCAGCTCAACAAAGTACTCTAAGGAGAACATTGTTTGATTTAGACAGTTTGTCTTTCTCTCCCTTACCTATCGTTCACAACATGGCATCTAGTGGTGTCTCTCGCAACACTAGAGGTGCTTCTTCATCTCAAAGATGGCATCTAGTTGGTGTCTCACTAGAGGTGTTTCTCATCTCAAAATTTAGTAATATTACCTGATTGATAGATTATATGTCATGAATATCCCCGTCCAATCTATTACAAACCCCACCAAGTTTATAAAAGAGTATGGGATTTTTTTTAGTTTGAAGAAGATGCTACAACTACTATGTGACATGTTTCCTCCCCTCTTAACATAACACCTATTTCTCATCCACTCCCTAAATTCAAAGAGAATCTCCTTAGGGTTTCCAGGGAATAACAAAGTCACTATGAATGAACACTTGGTGGAATTTTCCAATCCATGTCACAACATAAGAGCCAATGAAAATGAACACTTGTATGTGCTTATTTGTAAATTACCTTGAAGGGAAGGAGGCTAATCGATTTGACCTTCCCCCCAAGATTATTTATAATTGGGAGGAGCATTTATTGGTTCAAGTCTACATATGGGGAGTCTAAAAGCCCAACTGAGTAGTTATGGGAGTATAATAACATTTCTTATAAATAGGGTGACACTATCAAGTCTTTCAAACTGCATTTACCAAATTATATAACCAAATCCACGAACTCATTCACCCTCATAACCAAGCCTCGCTTCATGTATTATTATAATTCTTTACCTTCCCTCTACCATATTAGGCTTTGAGGAAAATCCATTGATAACCTTGGTTCCACTTTACATACTTGCCTAGAGTATGAAGAACAACTTGAAAGAATAACTCTTCCCTAGGAGACTCCGCCAATCAGGGAATCCAACATGTCTCCTGGCCCTTCCACAACTTCCAAAAGACCTGAATAATCAATGATAGTGTATGAGTGGAAGGGAAATGTCCCCCCCTCACTTACCCATGGGGCCTCATCCTCTTCTTCACCACCCTTTAGAAATCCTAAAGAAAAATAACTTCCAACCAACCTAAATCCATCATGCCTCTTAGTTGGTAATCTCCTCATGCGAGGAACACCATGAGGGAAGTACTTGTGAGGTAAAGAAGTGAACCAATGATAAAATATTTGGTAAAATGCTTGAAACTACTAATGTTTTCCTAGATTTTGTAGAGCCACAGGATGTTATGATCATAAATACTAGGAATAAATCTTAATTCTCCTAAAGCGGTAAATATGATCATCCTCACACTTCTTCTAGCCCAAGCTCATTCCCACCAGCCATCAAGCTGTTTCGGTTTCTAAGGCTCTTGATAGTAAAGGAAATACCTCCCCTCTTACCTCTTAGAAATACAACATTCTCAATCAATTGATTAATATTAAAGCTGATGCTACCCTCTTGGACATGGTTGTCATCCCCGAGCAACAAAATCATCTAAACATTTTATGGAAGGAAAGATTCCATTGTAGAAAACCTCTCCGAAGAGGTAGATGAAGAGTATTCAACTACAAATAAAGTAGGTGTACAATTTAGACAATCTTGTAAAAACCCGCTTTTTTTAAATATTATGGACAAAATAGCCTATTGTTGTCTCTAATATGTTTGTTCGAGACCAAGTGAAATGCCTAATACATATGGAAGAGCAAGTGTTTTTGTCTTGTACAAATGAAAACGCTTAGAAGCATGCTCTCCTATAATAGCTTAAGGACAATCGACTATAGGTGAAAATCAAGGATGTGACTCCTTTGGTTTTGTGTGCGATATTGAAATAAGGACAAACCTTAATATTCATGTAATCATGCCAATGAGTAATTACCGATCATCTTAGGAAGAGATCGGGGAAGATATGACAGTGGATACCGCCACTTGATCTGACGACACACTTATCCATTCATCTAATGGGAAATATTATAGTCCTAAGGAGGGAAGAATATCACCTTTATAGAAAGTATTCCACGTACCTAATGCAAACTATATCAGGGAGGACCTAGGAGTGTATTCCATATTTGTAGATGAGGAAAAACAACCTCGGGAACAACGACATAGAGGATGAGATGTGGGTATACCACTTGATTGGTTCATGCTCCAATGAAGGAAACATAAATGGTATTATCTTGTACTCTCACGTGGGTAAAGTTCATAATTTTTCCTATAGGTTAGATTTTTCTTCCACAAACAACATCATTGAATTTCAAGCATTACTACTAGGCATTGAAAAATGCCTATAATCTAGGTTGCTATCACCCAAGCGCTTTGGGGATCTCGAACTTGTTGTAAACCTTGTATGTAATATATATTCTCCTAGAAGAAAATTATTGAAACGTTACACCCAAACTCTGCTTGGTCACTTATCTCAAACTTTATATATTTCAACACCACTCATGTTAAAGGGAATTGAACTCAATTTGGTCACAAGTTGGTTGTTTCTTTTGTTGCCTTCCTACTGCATAAATTCCGCCACAAATAATTCTATCAGACCTTTCAATCTTTTGTATCGCCTCCAGATATCCATTATTACCGTAAAGTCGCGTAGGTCTCTCCTAGTGATGAGAGCATATGTGTAAAATTTTCATTCAAAATGAACCTATAAGCCTAAGGAAATTATGTCAATGGAAGATAAAAATTCAAAGGCTTCAATTCTAGAAAGTTCATTTTCATTGGGTGATGATGTAGGCAACAAAGAAAACATAAAGAAGAGGAGTCAAAAAAATTGTGAAACTGATATTTCCTTGAACACTGGAACACCTGAGTTCCAAAAGAATGTTAAAATAGGTGCCCAATGTTCCAAAGAAGAAAAATTGAAGTTCATCGGAAGTTACTAGAATTTCCCTCAAGATGTTTTTTATTGGTTTTATGAGGATATTCATGGTTTTTATCCTTATATTATAAAACATGTCATTCCTATTAAGGAGGGAATAAAAACTAGTTAGGAAAAAAAGAAAAGACCCATTAACCCCGCACTCAGGAAGAAACTATTCAAAAGGAGTTGAAAAAAATCTCGAAAGATGGGATAATATTCTAAGTATTATGAGGGTTTCTAATTTGTTCCCTCGCTCTGAAAGAACCGGGTCGATTAGATTATGCTGATTTTCTCGCATTACTGAATAGCCGCAGAGGTACACCATTTCCTCCTAATGACTTTGCAATCGTTGCTGTTACAAAATGATGTCCTTACTTTTGACGTTTATTTACAATCCAAATCAACGCGAAAAGGACGAGATTAAATATAAAACCAATTTTATTACTTGTTGGGACACTTTCACTTATTAACATATGCCTTTTGTATTATTATCTTTCAATGCATGTGCTACCTTCTGTGGAGCTATCAAAATAGATTTTGACAATTTGATCAACAAAATTATTCAGATCTATATTGATGACTTAATCGCAGCCCTTAAATACCGCAGGACGGATCATTTCGGGCCATCTTTAGAGATATTCTTTGGCGCATGCAAGAAATTTGATTATTTCCTCTCTTTTTAAATCCTTAAAAATTATTGCACGCCACTTCAAGGGAAATATCTCTGGGGCAATATCATCTATGATTCATAAAATAATCATAGACCTTCTCAAAAGGATTGCATCGCTTTATCCTACTCTTTATGTAGGGTGTTATCAACTTCTTGTCTCATAGGTTTTGTCTTAATTTTGTTGTAATGTCAGCTAATTCACAATCTTCTTTAAGCAAGATTGTCTTCTTTGGACTGCTGATGACGCCGTAAATCTTTTGTAGGATCAATAAGGAAATAATTTCAAGACGATTTTGGCGTAAGCCATTGCATTTTGAGAAAGATTCTTTATGATATATACTAATTCCATAGAGGAAGCAATTTATGCTATCCTCATGCAATACATCATTTTCAAGTTAATGAAAAACCGATGTCTTACATGAGTCAAAGTTTGTCATATGATGAGTTTAAATATTCTTATATTGAAAAGAATGCTTTCTCTCTTGTTAAAGATGTTGAAATTTTTCACCACTTCATCATCTAGGTAAGAAGACGCTAAAAGTCCTAATTGCTACCAAGTTTTTACTCTTACATAATTATCTTTCCGAGAAGATTGCACATTGGATTGCTAAGATCTAGGAGCATGATTTAACCATCATGAATTCTAAATCTATCAAGGAATGTGACTTATCCCTTCACTTAGCTCACAACATGCTGCAGCAAGTGAAGAAATTGATGAACAAGATAGCTCTATATCAACATCAAGCTTTTACATTGAAAATCAAAATATTTCTATAGATGAACATCCTTGGTATAGAGATCTCATTTATTACTTGCAAAATAAAAGATGTCCAAATAACTAGATAAATACTCATCAAAGAAGAAGGCGTTGTCTCGAATCTTCTAGATACATCATTATAGGAGAATTATTGTTTAGGAGATCTATCGATGGTATGTTACTATCAGGGTGAATAATGAGGAAGCACATAAATTGTTACAAGAGACCTAGATATTCAAATTTTTATTCATGTAGGAGGTCAATTTTCTACTAAACTACTCCCTTTAAAATTATCAAGAAAGGTACCATTGGCCTTCAATCTTCATTACATGATTCTTATAATTTTTCAAGATCTTATGACAAGTGAAAAAAATTCGTTGTGATAGAGCATCTTTCTACTATTCCCTTGCATCTTGTTCTCCCGGATTTTTCGTTTTCTAAATGGGGCCTGGACTTTATTGGTCCTATTAATCCTCCATCTTCGCAAGTTTTATATCAATAACCCATGTAGACTATTTAAATGGATCTAAGCCGCCCTCCCACTTGGGCATTCACAGGATGCGTGATGATTTCTCTCAGAGTAATATTTTTCTAGATTTGGTCTCTTTGGAAATTATTGCATGAGCAATGGTCTCTTTTATTTCGGCTTAAGTTGACACAATTTTAGCTAAATTCTAGGGTTAATAATTTTACTCATTAGCTTATTATCCCCAAGGAAATGGGCATGCCAAGTCTACCAACAAGAATCTGGTAAGAATTATCAATAGGCTCATTAAAGATAAGCCTCGCCAATGGCATAATTAATTCTCACTTATGCCCTTTGGGCAGATTGTACTACCACCAAGGTGAGCACAGGTTGTACTCATTTCCAACTTGTTTATGTTCAATAAGCCATTCTAATCGAGATGAACTTTCTTTCTGTCGATGTGCTACAAGCTAGAATTAAATTATTCCTCGAGACCACAAAAGAATGAATGCACTTGGATTTAGAGGAGAAAAAGATGTTTTCCTTGGATAATACAAAGAGAAGACAACAAACCAGTAAAATATATTTCAATAAAAGTGTCAAGGTTGTCAAATTCAAAGTTAATGAGAAGGGTTTTTCCGGTGGAGTCAATTCATGATGATGAGGAAGGAATTCAAGTTCAAAAAGTTATGGTCAGTCCTTTTAAGATTTCTTTATCCCGTGGGGATAAATCTCTATATCCTAAAAGACTCAGAAGATGTTAAATTCCTGTTTTCTCCTATAGCCAATGGTTCCCACTTTAAAGCACCATATGGAACCAACTCTTTTGAAAGTTTAAATTTTGTATGGAATTGTTTATGTATTATAGTTTGTTTTGTTTGCTTTGAATTTACATCACTTTCATTTCATTTCTACTATTTCAATAATTGTTTCATTCTCGCTATTTTGTTTCTTTTATTTGGCGTCCCTTCTTGTCAAAATAAAATGTTGGATCATTTTTTCCAATGACGACACTATTCTACAAAGTATTGTTAATCAATAACAATCGTTGCCTTAATCGTCATGATTGTTCCCTTTAAACATCAATGAAATTGTTATCTGCTTCAACTACTATTATATAAGGTAGTTGGTTTTATCCCTTTTCTTATTTCCTTTTCTTCCATCTGCTTTAAGATTCAAAAGAGCACACCATAAAAATTTCTCTTCTTGAAGTCAAGAATTCTTTTGTTGGATCATGTTGTCATTGATAATGGTTTGATTGAATGATGTCATCATTGATGTCAAGTGATTAATTGATGTCAAAGGATTGATTGATTGATGATTGATGTAATATGCACATGCATTAACTCTTTTGATGAGAATGCATAGATGAACATGGATCAATGAGTTGTCATTGATACATGACAGAAAAATGGATCTACGTGGTTTCATTGGTATAGCGATGCATTGTTGGAAAAATGTATAGATGACCCTTATTGTTGTCTTATCATGATGATAAGGTGAAAAAATGGATGAACCTTAAAGTGGCCCCCTTTATGGTGAAAGTCTCATGGGAAGACAATTTTGCGTATCAGGTTATCTCAGAAGAATGGTTGAGACCCATGTCTCATTATTGTCTATCATGATTGATATAAGTACAAACGATGAACTCCAAAGTGGTCCCTGAGTGGTGAAAGTTCTCACTCGCGCATAATTTCTAAGGACAGAGTTATCCTAGAAGAATGGTTGAGGACCAATGATTGTATGTGGAATAACTAGATTAAGATCAAGGAAATGAGTCAGTGAAACTATCCATATGGATAGTGCTTCTTGTCATGCCATTTTGGTGGTATAGGAATGTCACATAACTCCTCACAGTGGTTTGAGAGAGTTATGGCCTTATGAAGATGAAGGACCCCTACACATGAAGGCTTGAATCCCCAAGGTCAAAGAAGTCAAAACCGACCTAAAAGAAGAAATCGCGATTTAAATGATAAAGTAAGGTGACAAAATCAAGAAGGAATATTTATGGAAAGTGAAGGTTAACCCTAAAAATAAGGAAAATAGGTTATGACCTAGAAATGCTAATATTACATATACTAAATGATAAATTAAAAGTGACAAATTCAAGGTGAATTATTTAAATAATAAAGAGAAGTCAAAAAATCAAGAAATGTTAAAGGAAGGTGACAAAACTGTAAGAAGCGAATATTTAAATGATAAAAGCATTGAGCAACTCTTTCATTTATGGAAAGTGGTTAACCCTAAAATAAGGAAAATAGGTTAAGTGACCTAGAAATGGGTAGGTTAAGTGACCCAAAAAAATGTTAAGGGACCTAGAGGATGAGAGTATAAATAAGATAACAATGGTCTCAGATCATCCTTTTGTGGATCAATTGAGAGCTTCTTGAAAGAGAATATCTTTGAGTATTGATGGAGAGCTTCTGTGGGAATATATTTTGGAGTAATGATGGAGAGCTTCTTGTGAGAAACACTTGAGAATATTGAATGCCTATAACTGACCGAGGTAACCAAGACATATGTCAATTTCGTAAGGAAGGTGAAGAAAAGAGGGCCTGAATTCAAGGAAGGATAAAGCAACTATTTTCATGATGCTTTTTAAGGTATGTTATTTTACGTGTCATTTTCACCATTTTCACAATAAATTTTTCTATAATGAGTCATACTGCGGATTGTTATTCCATTGAGAAACATATCCATGTATGTGGTAAAAATTGGCTTGTGGAATGCATATTGTATTTTTGGAGATATTAATTGAAAATAGGTGTGGCTAGTCCTAAAACTAGTCTAAAAATGTAAGCCGTAAAACATCATACAACTTCTCCTCTTCTATATAATATATCCAAATTTAGTGAGAAAATTGTGTTAAGTTATTATAGTATGTAGTATGCTCAGAATTTCAGATCGATTCAACAAACAAGTCGGCACCTACAAGGTTCTAGAATCCAATTCAAAAAGGTATTAGCTTTGTTATGACTCATTTTCTGAGAGGTTTCACGTAGTTCCACTTGGAGGAATTCAAGGTGAAAAAACACATTGAATAACATTTTATATTAGTTTCATATTTTTATTCATTACAGGTACAATTTTTTGATTATTTCAAGTTAGGTTGTTGACTAATTCAAAAACTAGTCATGGTTGGAGACAGCTATGAAGCAACACATAGATGAGGTGTATAGCTGATGATGTTGGTACATATTGATGAGTCATTGTTGATGATTAGTTGAACATGATTGGTATATACTTCCTTAAGTACTTACGGTTGGATGCACTTGTTTATGGTACAAAAGGATTGCTGTGTTACTTGGCAGTTGGTGCATGGTTGATGCTCTGTTTATGGTACAAATTGATATCCGTTGAGGATATGTTGTTGTCCTTGTCAGGTTGAGAATGTAAGATGAGGCCCTGAATATATAGAGATGGTGCCTTGTAGAGTTGTAATCTATTCATATTTAAAACCCATGGATTGAAGTCCATAATAAAAGAAAATTGTACACAAGATATGTGTTCCTCAGGAGATGATTTCCGATAGATGATATATTGCCGATATATATGTTGTTCAAGTCGATATGTATTCACATAACTGACATATTAATGACAACAATGATTAATGATCAAATTTCGATTTCTAACTAATGAGTTTTGTAAGAGGGAAGTTTTGGGAAAATATCCTCACACTCATTCACTCCCCATCTAAGTGTGGTGTCCAAATAATTTGTATTAGAGAAAGCCTTCACTACAAGCCTTAAAAATCTTGAAGGAGATCCATAGACACACAAATGATGATGAAGTTCCAATCCTTATGAGGAAAACTATTCTACTTGAGAATAGAGATGAGAGTGTATTTGAAGAGACAATGGGATGTTTATTTGGAAGGAAACCATTGGTTGATATGTTCCATTGAAGAACAAGTCAAAGTTTGTAGCTCAAAGGGAAGGAAAGAAGAATGATGCATTGGCTCTCAAGATAATTTAGTGGACTCAAGCCCTATCAAAGAGAGCATGGGAAAATGCACTTCTACCAAGGATCTATGGCTAAAGACGGCTAAATCTAGAGGAGACATATCAAAGCAAGGAAGAGAAAGAAGAAATTGAAGACCACTCCATCAAGATCATCAAAGGTAAAGAATCATCAAAAACTCTTGAATTCATTATTTGTAAATGTGATTTTGAAAAAATTTCAAGTGAAGATAAAGAATCAAGTGATAATAGCAAAAAGGAAGATCTTGAAGGCATTTCAAATAAAAGCAAAGAAGTATGTGTTGATATTAGCAAAAAGGAAGATCATGAGGATATTTCAAATGGAGGTAAAGATCACTCTAAAGCCCTTGAATGCAATGATGATGATGATGATGAATTTTTCTCTACAAGTGAAGAAGAATAAGTAGATATAGTTTGTGTAAAGTTTGATGGTATTTATCCCATGAAAAGAATAGAAGGAAATCTATTAAAACTTCAAAAGGAAATTGAAGAGGGTTAATACATGTATAGGAGTGATCATTTGTATACACACTATAACTATATTTTGTATAACACTAAGAAGTTTCTTAGGAGGACTCAAAGGCACATATTGAAGCTAAAGGGAATGCTCAAAGAACAAGAAGAGAGTTCTAAATTATAAGAAAAGGAAGAAGAGATCACAATACTAAAGAATCTAAAAGAAGACATGAATATAGATGATGAGATTGTTAAAAGTTTTGAAACTATTGTCCATCTCAAGACCCAAATTGAAGAAGCCAAAAGAATAGAGGAACTATTGAAGATTCAAATAAATGAAAAGGAAGATTCATGTTGCAAGTCAGAAGATGAAATTGTTGACCTTAGAAAGAAGGTGGAAAAGTCAAACAAATTCTTGAATAGCTAACGAATCTTGGATGAGATCTTGGAAAGTCAAAGACCATCATGTGATAAATCAGGTCTTGGATACAAAGGAGAAAATAGACCTGCTGAAGCAAGCACCTCAAAGAAGCATGAGGTAAGCCCATCAAAGAAAGAATATAATATTGCAAAGAAACCATCTACACAAGGTAAAGAAAATTTCAAAAGTACAAAGCAAGAAGCCATTTTTGGGAGACCAAAGCAAAGGTATGAAAGTATTTTTCATGGGCATTGTTATTCATGTAATGGATATGGTCACAAATATTTTGAATGTAGATTTTATGAAAGGATATATAATGGAATATTCTATAACACGACAAGGTGTTGGATATGTGATCAAATAGGACATATTGTTGCTCACTGTAACTCTATGAGATGCTACAGCTGTAGTGGATTTGGCCACAAATCCCATGAGTGATGGAATATAAGAAGAAAGGCCATGATGAGAACTTCAAATAGGATGGCTAGAAGAAGGAATGAAGTAAGGAAGGGAGAAATATTTGAGAAGTTGGATGCTTAGAGCTCAAGTTCTAAGGAGTAGGGACATCTAGAGAAGTGGGTGAAGAAGACAGAGCAGCCAGAACAAAATGAAATACTCAAGGGAAGCTCAAGTAAGTCATCTACTGAAGCATATGTGGGTGACAGTGGTATCAGTCACATACATACATAGGCTGACCTTCTATAGGTCCCATATATACACGAGTTGTTGTGCAGCAGACCACGTATATGTGGAAAAGCCTTGAGAAAAAGGCTATGCACATGGATTGCAGCTTGATGTGATGGTATAACACTCTGTTGCAGGGTCTAACATTGTTTGTTGTAGGTTTTGACACTATTTGTTGCAGGTTTAAGTGTTCATCTATTGGATTATGTAAAATAAAATCTAGAGTGCGTAACACTAACCCATGAGTATGGATTGATGTTAATCTGTTGGTGTACATGGCTCGTACATATTTCGGTTTCATTGATATATCTTATGATGTATTATTGGAAGCATATGTTGATATCATGGTGCATGCATTTTTCATGTGGATTGGGCTACATATTGGGGCATATGGTTGGTGAGTTGATGAGGTGATCATGTTGTACATCATTGTTGAT
>SNQJ01S0029142.1:144452-167187 GCA_010110895.2 Picea sitchensis
ACCCTTAGGGGGATTCATTCTTCTTCCCATGATTCTAGGAGGAGATATTTATCAGATGCATACCTAGAAAAGAGCCCTATATTTGAAGAAAGAGCACAGATGCATAATTCCAGGGGGAGCGATGGTCACAGGGGGAGTATGTTCGATATATATTTAGCATTACATCAGAGTAATATCCCTTGTTCAAAAGGGTTGAGAATTTTCAAAGGAAGTTCAAAGGCATTCAGACAGGGGGGGCATCCCCAAGGAGAGTTCAAGAAAGGGGAGAAGCCCCAAGATGAGAATGGCCCTTTTCAATTGATTTCAAAGGGGGAGAGTTAATCACATTGTTGTGATTGATGTTTATTGATGGGGAGAGATAGTCACATTGACTATTGATGTAGAGAAGGCAGTATCTATATGTTGACATCAATAATTGGTAAGTGGTGTTGACATCAATGTTGATATTGACATCAATGCCAAAGGGAGATATTGTTGGATCATGTTGTCATTGATGCCAATGGTTTGATTGATTGATTTCATTGATTGATGTCAAGTGATTGATTGATGTCAAAGGATTAATTGATTGATGATTGATGTAATATAATATGTATTGTTCTTGATGAGAATGCATAGATGAAGATGGATCAATGAGTTTTCATTGATACATGATGAAGATGGATCGATGTGGTTTTATTGGTATATGTTGCATTGTCGGAAAAATGTATAGATGAATCATTATTGTCTTATCATGATTGATAACGTGCACAAATAGATGTACTCCAAATTGGTCCCCTTATGGTGAAATCCCTCATGGGAAGATGCTTTGTGGATTGAGTTATCCTAGAAGAATGGTTTGAGGACCCATGCTCTCATTATTGTCTTATCATGATTGATAAGGTGCACAAATGGATGAACTCCAAAGTGGTCCCCTTATGGTGAAAATGAACTCCAAAGTGGTCCCCTTTATGGTGAAAGCCCATGGGAAGACACTTTATGGATTGAGTTGTCTTAGAAGAACATAGATGACTCATGCTCTCATTATTGTCTATCATGATTGATAAGGTGCACAAAATGAATAAACCCAATGGTCCCCTGAAATCCCCATGGCAAGCGTCTTCTTGTGGATTGAGTTATCCTAGAAGAATGGTTGAGGACCCATGCTTGTATGTGAATAACGTAGATGGAGATCAAGGAAATTGTTGGTGAAACTAACCTAGATGTATAATGCTTGTCATGCCATTTGTGGTGGTATGTGGAATGTCACATAACTCCCTCTCATGGTTTGAGATATGGCCTTATGAAGATGAAGCACCCCCACATGAAAGCCAGGCTCCCCAAGGTCAAAGAAGTCAAAGTGACCTAATGAAGAAATCATTATTTAAATGATAAAGTAAAGTCACAAAGTCAAGGTGGATTATTTAAATAACAAAGAGAAGTGACAAAAATCAAGAAATGATACAGTACAAAAATCAAGAAGGAACATTTATGGAAAGTACAACCCTAAAAATAAGGAAAATAGGTTAAGGGACCTAGAAATGTTAATATTATTTTAAAATAATAAATTAAAGTGACAAATCTGCGTATTATTTAAATAATCAAGAGAAGTGAATAAAATCAAGAAAAGATAAAGTGGTGACAAAATCAAAGAAGGACTATTCAAACGATAAAGTATTGGAGAACCTTCTGGTCATGGAAAGTGGTTAACCCTACAATAAGAAAAATAGGTTAAGCTAATCGAAATAGGTTAAGGGACTTAGAAATGGGTTAAGTGACCAGAGGATGAAAGTATAAATAAGATAGCAATGGTCTCCCTCAGAGATCATCCTTTGTGGATCAATGGAGAGCTTGTTGTGAGAATATCTTCGAGTATTGATGGAGAGCTTTGCAGAGCTTCACATACTTTGGTGTGGAACACTTGGGGATATTGAATATATATATAGTTTATCGAGGTAAACAAGGATATATAAGACGAAATTCTTAGGAAAGGAAGAAAAGAAGGTCGAAAAGGAAGGATAAATTCTTTTGATGGTGCATTTCTAAAGTATGTTATTTACGTGTCATCTCAACAGTTTATAAATGTTTTTCTATAATGATCTAGATCCCTCAAATTGGTATGAAAGTGAGAAAACATATCCAAGTATTTGTCTCTAAAAATTCATCTTGTGGGTCGCTACATTTTTGGATTTACACTCTGTCAAAAATAGGGTTTTTGACCAAATTTATAACTAGTCTGAAAGAGGTGTTTTCGGGTAAAAACGCCATACCTTATTCATAACGTATCCAAATTCAAATGATAACAATTGTTTTGTGGATACATAATCTTTTATTCATTGAAATCGCCTACATCGACTCAACAAATATTCTACGCGGGCACACTCTATAAGGTCACCTCTTAATGCCGTAATTCAACAAGGTGCTATTTTGCCATAAATCCTTTTGAGAGGTTACGCGTAGCAACCCGGCGAATTGCATAAAACACATTGAACAGCCACATCAGCTCTTCAAATCAGTATTAATTACATGCACAAATTTATGATTATTTCAAGTTAGGGTTGTTGACTAATCCAAAACTAGTCATGGTCTCTAAAGCACTTGATGAGTTGGCACATAAATGAGATGGCAGTTGATGATGCTGGTACATATTGATGAGCCATATTGAGTGTTTCATTACGATTGGTATCTACTTGGTACATGGTTGGATTTGTTTATGGTAGAGGTTGATTGTTGGTGTTGCTTGCGCCATGTTGGTGCTTGGTTGATGCTCTGTTTATGAAACATATTGATATCTATTGAGGATTGTTGCCTCATCTCAGCTTGGAAAGTTGAGAATGTAAGAGATGACTCTGCATAAAAGAGATGGTGCCTTGTAGAGTTTTACTTTTTATTCAGCTTGTTGCTAAAAAGAACCCGGATTGAAGTCCATAATAAAACGACAAATTGTACATACATCTTGTTTTCTTTGTGTTCCTTATGGAGAGGATTTGTTGATGATATATTTCTTATACATATTGTTGATATGTATTCACAACAACCGGACATTAATGATAACAATGAGTAATGAGTAAAATGTTGAATGCTAACTAATGAGTTTTGTGTAAGAGGGTGCTTTGGGAAAAGATCCCACACTCATTCACCCCACCCCCCTCTAAGTGTTGTAGGTGTGTCCAACAATTAGTAAGGCATCGAGAGGGCCTCACAAGCTCCTTAACAATCTTGAAGGAGATCCATAAACACAAAAAAATGGATGATGAATTTCCAATCCTTTAGAGGAAAACTATTCCACTTGGAGAATAGAGGATGAGAGTGTATTTGAAGACAATGAGAGCATCTATTTGGAAGGCAGCCATTGTTGATATGTTCCATTGAAGAATAAGTCAAAGTTTCCAAAATTCTCAAAAGGAATGAAAGAAGAATGATGCATTGGCTCTCAAGACAATTCCACCGACTCCTCAGTCTATCAAAGAGTGAGCATGTACCGCCATGATCTATGGCTAAAGCTAGAGGAGACATATATCAAAGAAAGGAAGAGAAAGAAGAAATTGAAGACCACTCCATCAAGATCATCAAAGGTAAAGAATCATCAAAAACTCTTGAATGCATTATTTGTAAATGTGATTTTGAAAACATTTCAAGTGAAGATAAAGAATCAAGTGATAATAGCAAAAGCAAGATCTTGAACACATTTCAAATAAAATCAAAGAAGTATGTGTTGATATTGGCAAAAAGGAAGATCATGAGGATATTTCAAATGAAGGTAAAGAACACTCTAAAGCCCTTGAATTCAATGATGATGATAATGATGAATTTATCTCTACAAGTGAAGAAGAAGATGTAGATATAGTTTGTGTAAAGTTTGATGTTATTTATCCCATGAAAAGAATAGAAGGAAATCTATTAAAACTTCAAAAGGAAATTGAAGAGGTTTTATACATGTATAGGAGTAATCATTTTTATACACATTATAGCTATCTTTCGGATAACACTAAGAAGTTTCTTAGGAGGATTCAAAGGCACATCCTGAAGTTAAAGGGAATTCTCAAAGAACAAGAAGAGAGTTCTAAATTAGAAGAAAAGGAAGAAGAGATCACAAGACTAAAGAATGGAAAAGAAGACATTAATATAGATGATGAGATTAGTAAAAGTTTTGAAACTATTGTCCATATCAAGACCCAAATAGAAGAAGACAAAATAATAGAGGAACTATTGAAGATTCAAATAAATGAAAAGGAAGATTCATGTTGCAAGTTAGAAGCTGAAATTGTTGACCTTAGAAAGAAGGTGGAAAAGTCAAACAAATTCTTGAACAACTCACGAATCTTGGATGAGACCTTAGAAAGTCAAATACCATCATGTAATAAATCAGGTCTTGGATACAGAGGAGAAAATAAACATGTTGAAGCAAGCACCTCAAAGAAGCATGAGGTAATCCCATCAAAGAAAGAAGATAATATTGCAAAGAAACCATCTACACAAGCCAAAGAAAATTTCAAAAGTACAAAGCAAGAAGCCATTTTTGGGACACCAAAGCAAAGGTGTGAAAGTATTTTTCATGGGCATTGTTATTCATGTAATGGATATAGTCACAAATATTTTGAATGTAGATCTTATGAAAGGAGATATAATGGAAAATTTTATAACACCACAAGGTGTTGGAGATGTGATCAAATAGGACATATTTTTGCTCACTGTAACTCTATGAGATGTTACAACTGTAGTAGATTTGGCCACAAATCCCATGAGTGTTGGAACAGAAGAAGAAATTCTACGATGAGAACTTCAAATAACTTGCATAGAAGAAGGAATGAAGTAAGTAAGAGAGACATATTTGAGAATATGGATGCTTAGAGCTCAAGTTCTGAGGAGCAGGGACATCTACAGAAGTGGGTGAAAAAGACACAGTAGCCAGAACGGAATTAAATACTGAAGGGAAGCTGAAGTAATTCATCAACTGAAGCATACGCGGATGATGGTGGTATCAGTCACGTACATATGTAGGCTGACCTTGTATAGGTCCCGTACATACACGAGTTGTTGTGCATCAGACCACATATATGTGGTAAAGCCTTGAGAAAAAGGCTATGCACATGGATTGTAGCTTGATGTGATGGTATAACACTCTGTTGTAGGGTCTAACATTGTTTGTTGTAGGTTTTGACACTATTTTTTGCAGGTTTAAGTGTTCATCTATTCGATTATGTAAAATAAAATTTTGAGTGCATGACACTAACCCATGAGTATGGATTGATGTTGATCTGTTGGTGTACATGGATGGTACACATTTGAGTTTCATTGATATATATTAGGATGTATTATTGGAAGCATATATTGATATCATGGTGCATGCATTTTTCATGTGGATTGGGCTACATATTGGGACATATGGTTGGCGATTTGATGAGGTGATCATGTTGTACATCATTCTTGATCTATAGTTGATTCATGATTTGAACTTTTCTAGTACATTGGAAGAGGAACCTAATAGAAGTTTGATTTTCACATATTTTATGGAGGATTTGGCATACATGTATAGGATTCATCATTTTGTGGTATTGGTGTATGGTAATGTACATCTTTGGTACACTCATAGATGGCATATGCTTCATGATACTACACCATTGGCACTACTTGATTAGAACAACAATTGGTATTTGTTTGATACATGGCTATGGAACTTAGTTCATGATGGAGACATATCATGAGCAATATGATACATTGATTGGCATATTGGTAGATGCACATGGTTTTCATGTTGGTGGATTCACATGGTTGGCATATTGGTAGATGCACATGTTGGCATATTGGCAAAGGCAGATGATTGATATATTCTATGGATGATATTTTTTTGGCACATTTCATGATTTTGATGTACATGGGTGATGTACATAGGTGTTGTGCATAATGAGCACACTTTTTTGGTACATGGATGTTGTGCATGATGAGCACATTTTGGCACATGATTGATATTTGCATCATGATTCTTTATTTCATTCTTGTTTCATGATGGTCGGTATGGCATGAGTTTTATGCATGAACAGGTCCAAAGATCGCTATATGGTATCACATTGGGGAGACATACCCTTAGGGGGATTCATTCTTCTTCCCGTGATTCTAGGAGGAGATATTTATCAGATGCATACCTAGAAAAGAGGTCTATGTTGAAAGAAACCTGGGCATGATTCTATGGGGAGCGATGTTCACAGGGGGGAGTATGTTCAATATATCTTCAACATTACATCACAGGTGATATCCTTGTTCAAAATGGGAGAGATTATTGAGAGGAAGTTCAAAGACATTGAGACGGAACAACCCCAAGGAGAGTTCAACAAGGGGAGTAGCTAAGATGAGAATGGCCTTTTCCATTGATGTCAAAGGAGAGTTAATAACATTGATGTGATTGATGTTTATTGATGGGAGAGATAGTCATTGACTATTGATGTAGAGCATGCAATCTACATGTTGACATCAATAATTGGTAAATTAGTGTTGACATCAATGTTGAGTATTGCCATCAATGCAAAGGGAAGATTGTTGATCATGTTGTCATTGATTGTCATTAGATGGTTTGATTGATTGATATCAAGTATTTGAAATTGATGTCAAAGGATTGATTGATTGATGATTGATGTAATATAATGTCCTTATTGTCCTTATTAGGGAATGCATGGATGAAGATGGATCAATGAGTTGTCATTGATACATGATGAATATGGATCGTTGTGGTTTCATTGGTATATGGTACATTGTTGGAAAAACCGTATAGATGACTCATTATTGTCTTATCATACAGTTGATAAGATTCTTTCAAATGGATGAACTCCAAAAGTGGTCCCCTTATGGTGAAATCCCTCACAAGAAGGCAGCATTTAGGATTGAGTTATCCTAGAAGAAGAATGGTTGGAGGACCCATGCTCTCTATTTATTTTCTTATCATGATTGATAGGTGCACAAATGGATGAGAACTCAAAGTGGTCCCCTTATGGTGAGAAAGCCCTCAGGAAGATGCTTTGTGGATTAAGGTTATCCTAGGAGGAGATAGTTTGGAGGACCATGCTCTCATTATTTTTCTTATCATGATTGATAAGGTGCACAAAAGAATGAACTCCAAAGTGAAGGTCACAATCCCTCACTTTGGAAGATGCTTTGTGGATTGAGTTGTATCCTAGAAGAATGGTTGGGGACCCATGATTGTATGTGGAATAATGAGATGAAGATCAAAGGAAATTGTTGGTGGGGAAACTATCCCTAGATGGGTAGTGTTTGTCATGCCATTTCTGGCATGTGCAATGTCACATAGCTCCTCATGGTTTTGAGAGTTATAGCCTTACGAATGAAAGGACCCCCAGATGAAGGCTTAGAAGCCCCAAGGTCAAAGAAGTCAAAGTGACCTAAAAGAGAAATCATTATTTAAATGATAAAGTAAAGTCACAAAGTCAAGGTGGATTATTTAAATAATAAAGAGAGTGACAAAATCAAGGAGAATGATAAAGAGTAGAAGTTGACAGAATCAAGAAGGAATATTTATGGAAGTGGTTAGCCTAAAAAATAAAGAAATAGGTTAAGTGACCTAGAAATGGGTTAATATTATTTAGATGATAAATTAAAAGGTGACAAATTCAAGGTGTATTATTTAAGTAATCAAAATAAGTGACAAAATCAAGAGAAAAGATAAACTAAGGTGACAAAGATCAAGAGGAATATTTAAATGATAAAAGTATTGGAGACTTTCTATTTATGGAAAGTGGTTAACCCTAAAATAAGGAAAATAGATTAAGTGACCTAGAAATGGGTTAAGTGACATAAATATGGGTTAAGTGACCTAGAGGGATGAAGTATAAATCTGATATAGCAATGGTCTCTTGTAAGATCATGCGTTTTGTGGATCAATGAAGAGCTTCTTGTAGAGAATATCTTTTGGAGTATTGATGGACAACTTCTTGTGAGAGCTTCTTGAGCATTTTGGTGCGGAACTGCTAGCACATATTGAATATCATAGATGTGAGGTAACCAATGATATCTAAGACTAAATTATGGGGAGAATTGAAAGAAGGCTGAAATGCAGGAAGGGATAGAATTCTTTTGATGGTGCATTCTAAGGTATGTTGTTTACAGACCATCTCACCATTTTCGCTATCACTTTTGTTGTTTCTATAATGATTCAGATCCTAAGAAATTGATCTGCAAGTGAGAAAACATATCCAAAGTATCTGTGGTTCAAATTCATCTTCTGGAGTTTGTTGTATTTTGGGAGTTACACTCCATGGAAAATAGGAGCTTGTGACCAGTCTGGAAACTAGTCAAAAATAGGTATTTGGGGTAAACACATCATAACTTCTTCATAACAGATCCAAATTTGAGTGAGACCAATTGTATTGGGTTATATCCTAGTCTATAGTAGTCTTTGGAATAGTTTCAGATTTATTCAACAAATATTCTATGCTGAGCACACTCTACAATAAACTCTAGAATGAAAGCCAGAATTGACAAGGTTTTCCATTTTTTTCCTATAACTCCTTTTATGATAGGTGACAAGTAGTGCCACCTGGATGAATTACATAAAACACACTGAAGGCATTTTGTATCATTTCAAATCTTTTTTCATTATATAGGTACAAAGTTATGATTATTTCAAGTTAGGGTTGTTGACTAATCCAAAATATGAGTCATGGTTGAGACAAGCACTTGATGAGTTGGCACATACATGAGGTCTATAGTGATGATGTTGGTACATGTTATCAGTAAGATGAGTAATTGATGATGAGTAGTTGACAATGTTTGGTATACATCTTGAGTACATGGTTGGATGCACTTGTTTATATGATCATGAGTTGATTACAGGTTGTTTGCTTTATGTTGGTACATGGTTGATGTTGTTGTTTATGGTACAGATTGATATATGTTGAGTTATTTGCCTCATCTCAGTTGGTTACTTGCCAAGAATGTAAGTTGATTCTTGCATAAAGATATGGTTCTCTTGTAGAGTTTTACTTTATTCAATTGTTGTTGAAAACCTTACTGGATTGAAGTCCATATTAAAAGAAAGAAAAGTGTACATACATCTTGTGTTCGTTGTATTCCTTATGCGAGATGATTTGTTGATGATATATTTCATTATATATTTGCTGATATGTATTCATCCTAGCGATTATTAATGACAACAATGTATGTCCGATTAAATGTCGAATGCACTAACTAATGAGTTTGTGTAAGAGGAAGTTTTGGGAAAAAGATCCACACTCATTCACCCCCACCTCTAAGTATGGTAGGTGTGTCCAACAGATTGGTATCAGAGTAGACCTTCACTACAAGACTTAACAAGATCGAAGGATATCCATAGACACACAAATGGATCTTGAAGTTTCCAATCCTTGATGAGAAAACTATTCTACTTGGAGAATAGAGATGAGAGAGTGTATTTGAAGACAATGGAGTAGCTATTTGGACGACAACCATCAGTGGATATGTTTTAGTTGAAGAACAAGTCAAAGTTTGCAGCTCAAGGGAAGGAAAGAAGAATTATGCAGTGGCTCTCAAGACAATTCTTGAAGAGTGGACTCTCAAGCCCTATCTAAGAGAGCATGGGACAATTCATTTCCACCAAGGATCTATGGCTAAAACCTAGAGGAGACATATCAAAGCAAGGAAGAGAGAAGAAATTGAATACCACTCCATCAAAGGATCATCAAAGGTAAAGAATAATCAAAAACTCTTGGATCCATTATTTCTAAATGTGATTTTGAAAACATTTCAGGAGTGAAGATAAAAGAATCAAGTGATAATAGCACAAAGGGAATATCTTGAGACATTTCAAATAAAAACAAAGAAGTATGTTTTGATAGCTGTGGCAAAAAGAGAGATCATGAGGATATTTCAAATGAATTTAAAGAACACTCTAAAGCCCTTGGATGCAATGATGATGATGGTGATGAATGTTTCTCCACAAGTGAAGAAGAAAGCGAATATGTAGATTCTTTGTGTAAAGTTTGATGGTATTTGTCCCATGAAAGAATGAAATCTATTAAAACTTCAAAGAGTGAGAGGGTTTGCTATACATGTATAGGAGTGATGCATCTTTATACACTATAACTATCTTTTTGGATGATACTTACTAAGAAGTTTCTTAGGAGGGATCAAAGGCACATCTTGAAGTTCATGAAATTCTCAAAGAACAGAAAGAGAGTTCTAAATTAGAAGAAAAGGAAGAGAGATCTGAAGACTAAAGAATGGAAAAGAGACATGAATATAGACAGGTAAAGTTAGCAGTAAATTTTTTGAAACTATTGTCCATCTCAAGAGACAAATTGAAAGTCAAAGAATAGGGGAACTATTGAATATTCAAATGGTAGAAAGGAAGATTCATGTTGCAAGTTAGAGCTGAAATTGTTGACCTTAGAAGAAGGTGGAAAGGTGGCTCAAATTCTTGAATAGCTCATGAATCTTGGATGATATCTTGGAGAGTCGAAGACCATCATGTGATAAATTAGGTCTTGGATACAAAGGAGAATATACACATGTGGAAGCAAGCACCTCAAAGAGCATGGGGTAAGTCCATCAAAGAAATAATATAATATTGCAAAGAAACCATTTACACAAGGCAAAGAAAATTTCAAAAGAACAAAGCATGGAAGAAAGCAAGAAGCCATTTTTTGGGAGACCAAAGCAAAGGTGTGAAAATTACTTTTCATGGGGTGTTATTCATGTAATGGATATGGTCACAAAGATTTTAGATGTAGATCTTATGAAAGGACATATAATGGAAGATTTTATAACACCACAAGGTGTTGGAGATGTGATCAAATTTGACATGTTATACTCCTTTGTAACTCCTATGAGATGCTACAGCGTAGTGGATTTGGCCACAAATCCCATGAGTGGAACAGAGAAAGAAATTTCACGATGAGAACTTCAAATAGCATACCTAGAAGAAGGAATGAAGGAAACATATTTGAGAATATGGATTACTTAGAGCTCAAGTTAGGAAGCGGGGACATACTCGGAAATTAGGTGAAGAGAGAAGGCAGGTAGCGAGCAAGGAATGAAATCGAGAGAGCTGAAGTAAGTCATCAAGCGAGGCATACACGGGTGATAGTGAGTATGATCATATACATATGAGCTGACCTTGTATAAGGTCTATGCTCTAGCAGAGTTATTTGTATACTTGAGATCAAGTATATGTGGTAAAGAAATAGCAGAAAAAGGCTATACACATGGATTATAGCTTGATGTGATGGTATAACACTCACATTCACGAGGGGGTCGACATTTTTTGTTGCAGGTTTTGACACTATTTATTGCAGGTTTAAGTGTTCATCCCTATTGGATTATGTAAAATAAAATCTCGAGTGCATGACACTAACCCTTGAGTATGGATTGATGTTGATTTGTTGGTGTACATGGCTGGTACTTTTTTTAGTTTCATTGATATATCTTATAGTGTATTATTGGAAGCATATGTTGATATCATGGTGCATAGATTTTTCATGTGGATTGGGACACATATTGGTACATATGGTTGGAGTGAGTTGATGAGGTGATCATTTGTACATCATTGTTGATCTATAGTTGATGCATGATTGGAACTTTTATAGTACATTGGAAGAGGCACCTACTAGAGTTTGATTGGCACATATTTTATGGAGGATTTGGCATACATGTATAGGATTCATCATTTTGTGATATTAGTGCATGGTAATGTACATATTTAATTTCACTCATAGATGGAATATGCTTCATGATACCACACCATTGGAACTACTTGATTAGAACAATAATTTTTATTTGTTTGATACATGGCTATGACACTTGGTTCATATGATAAGGACATATACATGAGTGATATGATACATTGTTTGGCATATTAGTAGATGCACATGGTTGGCATGTTGGTGCATTAACATGGTTGACATATTGGTAGTACATGGTTGGCATGTTTGTAGAGGCATATGATTGATATATTCCATGGATGATATTTTTTGGCACAACATTGCATGATGTTGGTACATGGTTGATATACATAGTTTTTTGTGCATGATGAGCACACTTTTGTACATGGATGTTGTGCATGATGAAACATTTTGGCACATGATTGATATTTGGATCATGATTCTTTATTTCATTGTTGTTTCATGGTGGTTGGTATGGCATGAGTTTGATGCATGAAGTGGTCCAAGGATCGCTATGGTATCACATTGGGGAGACATACCCTTAGGGAAGGTCATTCTTCATCCATGATTCTAGGAGGAGATATTTATCAGATGCATACCTAGAAAGGCCCCTACATTTTGAAACAGAACATCGCATAATTCCAATGGGGATAGTCCTTGAGTATGTTTGATACATCTTGACATTACATCCAATTATTATCCCTTGTTCAAAGGAGAGATTATTCAGAGGGATGTTCAAAGGCATTGGGGCCGGAGGGCCTTTAAGGAGAGTTCAAACAAGGGGAAACTGACCCCAAGATGAGAATTGTCCTTTGCCATTGATGTAAAAAAGGGAGAGTTAATTACATTGATGTGATTCATGTTTATTGATGGGGAGATAGTCACATTGACTATTGATGTAAGAGCATGTATTATATGTTGACATCAATAATTGGTAATTAGTGTTAGCGTCAATGGTGGTATTACCATCAATGCCAAAGGGGAAATTGTTGGATCATGTCATTGATGCCAATGGTTTTGATTGATTGAGTATCATTGATTGATGTCAAATTGATGATTGATGTCAAAGTTGATTGATTAGTAGTTGATGTAATATAATTTGTAGTATCCTTATATGATGCATAGATGAACATAGATCAATGAGTTGTCATTGATACATGATGAAGATGGATCGATGTGGTTTCATTGGTATATGATGCATTGTTGGAAAATGTATAGATGACTCATTATTGTCTTATCATGATTGATAAGGTGCACAATGGATGAACTCCAAAGTGGTCCCCTTATGGTGAAATCTCTCACGGAGACACTTTGTCAATTGATTTATCATAGAATAGTTCGAGGACCCATGCTCTCATTATTTTCTTATCATGATTGATAAGTTGCACAAATGGTTGAACTCAAAGTGGTCCCCTTATGGTAGAAGCCCTCACGGGAAGGCGGCTTTGTGGATTGAGTTATCCTAGAGAGAATGGTTGGAGGGACCATGCTCCTCATTATTGTCTTATCATGATTGATAAGGTTTTTCAAATGAATATGACTCCAAAAGTGGTCGCTTATGGGTGAAATCCCTCATGGGAATACGTTTTGTGGATTGAGTTATCCCTAGAAGAATGGTTGGAGGACCATGCTTGTATGTGGAATGTGAGAATGAAGATCAAGAGGAAATTGTTGGTGAAACTATCCCTAGATGGATAGAGTACTTGTAATTCCATTTATGGTGGTATTTGGAATGTCACATAACTCCTCATGAACAGGGGTTATGAAGGACCCCACATGAGGCTTAGAGGCCTTTAAGGTCAAAGTCAAAGTGACCTAAAGAAGTAGAAATCATTATTTAAATGATAGAGTAAAGTCCACAAAGTCATGGTGGATTATTTAAATAAAAGAGAAGTGACAAAATCGAAATGATAAAGTAAAGGTGACAAAGATCAAGAGGAATATTTATAAAAGTGGTTAACCCTAAAAATGGGAAAATGGGTTAAGTGACCTAGGAAGCTAGGTTGTATGTATTTAAATGATAAATTAAGGTGAAAAATTCAAGGTGTATTATTTAAAATGAAATAAATGAAGTGACAAAATCAAGGAAATGATAAAGTGGGTGACAAAATCAGAAGGAATATTTAAATGATAGAAGTATTGGAGAACTTTCTATTTATGGAAGTGGTTAACCCTAAAATAAGGAAAATGGGATTAAGTGACCTAGAAATGGGTTAAGGCTGACCTAAGAATGGGTTCCCAATTGACCTAAGGGATGAAAGTATAAATAATATAGAAATGGTCTCTTATAGATCATCCTTTTGTGGATCAATGGAGAGCTTCTTGTGAGAATATCTTTTGGAGTATTGATGGAAGCTTTTTGTGAGAGCTTCTTGAACCTTTTTGGTGTGGAACATGAGTATGTGGAATATATATAGGTAACTAGGTTAACCAAGGATATATAAGCCCTAAATTCTGAGGAAAGTATATGAGAAGAAAAGAGGCCGAAATGCAAGGAATGATAAATTTTTTTGATGGTGCATTCTAAGGTATATTATTTATGGGTGTCTAGCCATTTTTGCTATAAAGTTTTTCTATAATGACTCAGATCACGAAATATCTATGCAAGTGAGAAAACATATCAAAGTATTTGTGGTTAAAAATTAATCTTGTATGGGTCTGTTTTTGGGAGTTACACTCTGTGGAGAAAATGAGGTTTGTGGACAGTCATGAAACTAGTCAAAAACAATTGTTTAATTAAAAACATCATAAATTCTTCATAAAAAGATCCAAATTAAGTAAGAAAAAAAAAAAAAATGTGTTGGTTATATTACTATTTGTAGTATTCTTTGGAACATTTTCAAATTTATTCAACAAACATTCCATCACGGGGCACCACTCACAAATGGCTCTAGAGATAAGCTAGAATTTAGCAAGGTACTCCATTTCTACTACTTCCTTTTATAGAGGAGTTACAAGTAGGTGCCACTTGAAGGGTGCATAAAACACACTAAGAACATTTTTATCAGTTTCAAATCTTTCATTACAAATTACAAATTTATGATTATTTCAAGTTAGGGTTGTTGATTAATCCAAAACTAGTCATGGTTTGAGACAAACACTTGATAGGTTGCTTTTATACATGAGGTGTATAGTTGATTATGTTAATTTTATTGATGATTCATTGTTTATGAGTAGTTGTTACATGGTAGGTATTGTTTGCACCCAATTAGTCACTTGGTGAGCAAATAAAGGAGTTCTTACATTACTTGAGTTAGATTTTGTTAGGCATGGCTGTAGAGGAAAGAGTTAGAAAAGAACAACAAAACTTTAGGCAGGAATTAAATTAAAACAAACTAAAACTATAGGCATATGAAAAAAATAGCAAGGAACAACAGACCAATATCGCAATTTTTTTTATCTTTGATCTAGTGATGAAATCAAAGAACAATGAAAGAAAGGTGTGGTTCCTTCTTCCTCAAAGGAAGGCTCTTGAGGCCCTCACAAGCTTGCTCTCTCCTTACAATGAAAATGAGAGATGATGGTGAAAGAACTCCAAGAACATCCACTCAATGTAGAGGTGGATGAAGCTCAATGAAATGGTGCTAATGTGTTATTGCCAAGGGTGAGTCCTTAAAACAATCTAAGCAGCATAACATTACATGAAATTCCTTGAGAAAATGATGTTTCATGGATTTTTATAGCATAGCATTGGGTGATTATGTAACTCCTTTGAGGTGTGAAAAGGGGCTCTTTAGAGGCTTAATCAGTCTTTCACTAGCCTACCATGTAGTTCAACTTAGATTTTGATGGTCAGATGGGTTGGGAGCTAGTTACATAAGAGGATTGGGAGGCCGACCAATTCAATAAATACGTCGTTTAGCAGGTGCGCAGGTTTTTTTGCCTAACAGTCGCGCCTTGTGTGCGTATGCGTGCATTGTACGTTGATGTTACGTGCATATGCGCGCTCACCCCGGTTCTGTAAAGCGCCTTCAATTTTGGTTACTTTGTATCGTTTTGACCCTTTGCAATGCTGACAGGAAATTAATCTAGTGCCATGAATGACTTCATTCCTACTTTTGATAATCTTTGAGTTCTTGTAAGCCATGTCTGAGATGAAATTCAGTGATAGCAATTATATACTTGGTACATGGTTGGATACACTTGTTTATAGTACAAGTTAGTTTCTGAGATTATTTGGCACATGTTGGTGCATGGTTGATACTCTTGTTTATGGTACAAGTTGATATTTATTTGAGAGTTATTTGCCTCATCTAGGTTGGTGCTAAGAATGTAAGATGATTCTTACATAAAGACATGGTTCTCTTAGAGTTTTACTTTATTCAGTTGTTGCTGAAAAACCCACTGGATTGAAGTCCATAATAAAAGAAAAATTGTACATACATGTGTGTTCCTTGTGTTCCTTATGGAGATGATTTGTTGATGATATATTGATATTGATATATATGTTGTTATACATTCACATCTAGCTGATTATTAATGACAACAATGAGTAATAGGTAAATGTCAGTTCCTTAATGAGTTTTGTGTAAGAGGAAGTTTTGGGAAAAGATCCCCTTTCATCCACCCCACCCTCTAAGTGTGGTGGGTGTGTCCAATAATTGTGGTATCAGGCTTGAGCTTTCCTACAAGCCTTAACAATCTTGAAGGAGATCTATAGACACACAAATGGATGATGAAGTTCCAATGCTTGATAGGAAAACTATTCTACTTGGATAATAGAGATGAGAGTGTATTTGAGACAATGGGAGCAGCTATTTGGAAGACAACCATGGAGTGGATATGTTCCATTACTGAAGAACAAGTCAAAGTTTGCAGCTCAAGGGAAGGAAAGAAGAATGATGCATTGGCTCTCAAAGACAGTCTTAATGGACTCTGAAGCCCTATCAAAAAGAGCATGAGACAATGCACTTCCTACAAGGATCTATGGCTAAAATCCTGGAGACATATCAAAGCAAGGGGAAGAGAAAGAAGAAATTGAGAGACCACTCCATCAAGATCAATAAGGTAAAGGGTATCAAAACTCTTGAATGCATTGTTGTAAATGTGATTTTGAAAAAATTTCAAGTGAGATAAAGAATCAAGTGATAATAGAGACAAATGAGAGATCTCGAGACATTTCAAATAAAAGCAAATAAGTATGTGTTTATATTGGCAAAAAAGGAAGATCATGGGATATTTCAAATGAAGGTAAGAACACTCTAAAAGCCCTTGAATGCAATGATGATGATGATGATGAATTTTCTCTATAAGTGAAGAAGAAGATGTAGATATAGTTTGTGTAAAGTTTGATGGTATTTATCCCATGAAAGAATAGAAGGAAATCTATTAAAACTTCAAGAGGGAGACTGAAGAGGCTTTATACATGTATAGGAGTCATCATTTTTTATACACACTATAACGCTATCTTTTGGATAACACTAAAGAAGTTTCTTAGGTAGGTCAAAGGTACATCTTGAAGTTAAAGGGAATGCTCAAGAGACAAGAAGAAAGTTCAAAATTAGAAGAAAGGAAGAGATCACCAAGACTAAAGAATGGAAAGAGACATGAATATAGATGATGAGATTAGTAAAAGTTTTGAAACTATTGTCCATCCTGAAGACCCAAATCAAAGAGGCAAAGAATAGGCCAGTACATTGAAGAATCAAGTAAATGAAAAGGTAGAGTCATGTTGTAAGTTAGAGTTGAAATTGTTGACCTTAGAAGAGGTGGAGAAGTCAAATAAATTCTGAATAGCTCACGAATGTGGATGAGGATCTTGGAAATTCAAGACCATCATGTGATAAATCAGGTCCTCGATACAAAGGAGAAAATACACATGCTGAAGAAAGCACCTCAAGAAACTGTGAAATTAAGCCCATCAAAGAAGAGATAATGTTACAAGAAACCACCATCTACACAGAGGCAGAAATTTCAAAGGGTACAGAAACAGAAGCCATTTTGGGACTTAAAGAAAGGTATGAGAGTATTTTTTCATGGGCATTGTTGTTCATGGATATGGTCCTTGATTTTGAATGTAGATCTTATGAAAGGAGATATAGTAACCATTCTATAGCACCACAAGGTGTTGGAGATGTATGATCAAATAGGTAATATTGCTCCTTTGTAACTCTATAGGATACTCACGGTGTAGTGGATTTGGCCACAAAATCCCATGATCTTTGGAACACAGAAGAAATTCCATGATGAGAACTTCAAATGGGATGGCTAGAAGGAATGCTTAGTAAGGAAGGAGACATCTTTAAAGAGATGGATGCACCGAGCCTCAAGTTAGAGGTCGGGGACATCTAGAGAAATTGAACGTTGAAGAGGCGGCTAGCCAGAGAAGAATGGAAGCCTTTAGGGAAGCTATAGTAAGTCATCTACCGAAGCATACACGACTAATAGTGGTATCAGTCCATTACATGGTGAACTGTATAGATTGGCGTACATACGTGATTTTTTGTCACGTGGAACCCCGTGTATATGTGGTTAAGCCTTGAGAAAGACTATGCAAATGGATTGCAGCTTGATGTGATGGTATAACACTTTCTTGCAGGGTCTGACATTGTTTGTTGCAGGTTCTAATACTATTTGTTGTAGGTTTAAGTGTTCATCTATTGGATTATGTAAAATAAAATCTCAGATGCAGCACTAACTTATGAGTATGGATTGATGTTGATCTATTGGTGTACATGGGTGGTACATATTTGGAGTTCATTGATATATCTTATGATGTATTATTGGAAGCATATGTTGATATCATGGTGCATGCATTTTCAATTAGATTGGTCTACATAAGTTGGGACATATGGTTGGTGATTTGATGAAATTGATCATGTTGTACATCATTGTTGATCTATAGTTGATGCATGATTGGAACTTTTCTAGTACATTTGAAGAGGCACCTACTAGAACTTTGATTGACACATATTTTATGATTTGGCATACATGTATAGGATTCATCATTTTGTGGTATTGGGTGCATGGTAATGTACATCTTTAGTACACTCATAGATGGCATATACTTTATGATCCTACACCATTGGCACTACTTGATTAAAACAACAATTGGTATTTGTTGATACATAGCTGGTGGTACTTGGTTCATGATGGAGACATATCATGAGTGATATGATACATTATTTGGCATATTAGTGGAGTCACATGGTTGGCATGTTGATGGATTCACATTGTTGGCATATTGGTAGATGCATGTGTTGGCATATTGGAAAAGGCATATGATTGATATATTCCACGGATGATGATGATATTTTTTGGCACATTGCATGATGTTGATGTAGATGGATGATGTACATAGGTGTTGTGCATAATAAACACACATTTTGGTATGGATATTTGTACATTATATGGAACATTTGGCTTTATGATTGATATTATTTGGATCATGATTCTTTATTTCATTCTTGTTTCATGATGAGTGGTATGGCATGAGTTTGATGCATGGAAAAGTCCAAGAATCACTATATGAAATTATCACATTGGGGAGACATACCCTTAGGGGATTCATTATTCTTCCCATGATTCTAGGAAGGGAGATATTTATTAGATGCATACCTAGAAAAGAGCCCTATATTTGAAGAAAGAGCACAACAGCATAATTCTAGAAATTTTGCAATGGTCCTGAGGGAAGTATGTTACGATATAATTTAAAGCATTTCATAGTGATATCCCTTGTTCAAGGGGAGATTAATGGAAGTTATTTCAAAGGCATTAGGGCAGGAGGCGACCCAAAAGAGTTCAAAGCAGGGGAAGCCCGAGATTAGAATAACCCTTTTCCACATTGATATCAAGGGGAGAGTTAATAACATTGATGTGATTGATGCTTATTGATAGGAGAGATAGTCACATTGAATATTGATGTAAGAGCAGCATACCATATCTACATGTTGACATCAATAATTAGTAAGTCGAGTATTGACATCAATGTTGGTATTGCCATCAATGCCAAAGGGGAGGGTGTTGGATCATGTTGTCATTGATGCCAATGGTTTGATTCATTGATGTCAAGTGATTGTTTTATTGATTGATGTCAAAGTATTGTTTGATTGATGATTGATGCAATATAATATGTATTGTCCTTGATGACAATGCATAGATGAAGATGGATCAATGAGTTGTCATTGACACATGATGAGCATGGATCGATGTGGTTCATTGGTATATGATGCATTGTTGGAAAAATGTATGAATGACTCATTATTGTTTATCATGATTGATAAGGTGCACAAATGGATGAACTCAAAGGGGTCCCCTTATGGTGAAATCCTCATGGAAGACACTTTGTGGATTGAGTTATCCTAGAAAGATAGTTCGGGGACCCATGCTCTCATTTTTGTCTTATCATGATTGATAAAGGTGCACAAATGGATGAACTCAAAATGGTCCCCTTGTGGTGAAATCCCTCATTGGAAGGCAGCTTTTGTGATTGAGTTATCCTAGAAGAATTGTTGGAGGACCCATATACATTATTGTCTTATCATGATTGATAAAAGGTGCACAAATGGATGAAATACAAAGTGGTCCCCTTATGGTGAAATCCCTCAGGAGAGATGCTGGATTGAGTTATCCTAAAAGAATGGTTGGAGGACCCATGCTTGTATGGAATAATGAGATGAAGATCAAGAAATTGTTGGTGAAACTATCCTAGATGGATAGTGCTTGTCATGTATCATTTACAGGGGTAAGTTGAATGTCACATAACTCCCTCATGGTTTGAGAGTTATGGCTTTCTGAAGGACCCCATGTAGGCTTGAAGCCCCAAGGTCAAAGAAGTCAAGTGACCACAAGAGAAATCATTATTTAAAATGATAAAGAGTAAAGAAGTCAAAGTGACCTAAAAGAAGAAATCATTATTTAAATGATAAAGTAAAGTCACAAAGTCAATGTGGATTTTTTAAATAATAAAGAGAAGTGACAAAATCAAGAAACTATAAAGTAAGGTGACAAAATCAAGAAGGAATATTTTATGGAAAGTGGTTAACCCTAAAAATAAGGAAAGTAGGTTAAGTGACCTAGAAATGGGTTAATATTATTTAAATGATAAATTAAAGTGACAAATTCAAGGTAGATTATTTAAATAATCAAGAGAAGTGACAAAATCCAGAAATGATAAAGTAAGGTGAGAAAATCAAGAAGGAGTATTTAAATGATAAAGTATTAGAGAACTTTATATTTATGGAAATTGGTTAACCCTAAAATAAGGAAAATAAGTTAAGTGACCTAGAAATGGGTTAAGTGACATAAAACTAGGTTAAGTGACCTATAGGATGAAAGTATAAATAAGATAGCAATGGTCTCTTGTAGATCATCCTTTTGTGGATCAATGGAGAGCTTCTTGTGAGAATATCTTTTGGAGTACTAATGGAGAGATTCTTGAGCATTTTTGGTGTGGAACACTTGCGAATATTGAATATATATAGGTAACTAATGAAACCAAGGATATATAAGCTGAAATTCTAAGGAAATTGAAGAAAATAAGGCCGAAATGCAAGGAAGGATAAATTCTTTTGATGGTGCATTCTAAGGTATGTTATTTACATGTCATCTCACCATTTTCGCTATAATGTTTTTTCTATAATGTTTCAGATCCTGAAATTGATATGCAAGTTTGAAAACATATACAAGTATTTTTGGTTAAAAATTTATCTTGTGGTTCGTTGTATTTTGGGAGTTACACTCCATGGAAAATAGGGTTTGTGACCAGTCCTGAAACTAGTCAAAAACAGGTGTTTCGGGTAAAAACGTCATAACTTATTCATAATAGATCCAAATTAAGTGAGAATAATTGAGTTGGTTATATCATAGTTTTTAATATTATTTGGAACATCTTTGGATCGATTCAACAAATATTCTGTGCGAGGCACACTCTACAAGGTCGCTCTCTAGAATAAGCCAAAATTCAACAAGGTATGCCATTTTTTCTATAACTCATTTTATGAGAGGTTACAAGTAGTGAAACCTAGAGGACTTGCATAAACAACACTAAATAACATTGTGTATCAGTTTCAGATCTATATTTATCACATGTACAAATTTATGATTATTTCAAGTTAGGGTTGTTGACTAATCCAAAACTAGTCATGGTTGAGACAAGCACTTGATGAGTTGGCGCATACATGAGGTGTATAGTTGATGATGTTGGTACATATTAATGCGTCATTGTTGATGAGTAGTTGACACATAATTGGTATATACTCGGTACATGGTAGGATGCACTTGTTTATGGTAGAGGTTGATTACAAGTTGTTTGGCACATGTTGGTGCATGGTTGATGCTCTTGTTTATGGTATAGATGGATATATGTTGAGGAGTGTTTCCTCATCTCAATTGGTGCTGAGAATGTAAGCTGAGTCTTGAATAAAGATATGGTGCTCTTTTAGAGTTGTACGTTATTCATTTGTTGCTGAAAAACCCCTGGATTGAAGTCCATAATAAAAAGAAAAATTGTACATACATCTTGTCTTCCTTGTGTTCCTTATGGAGATGATTTGTTGATGATATATTGCTGATATATGTTGTTGTTATGTATTCACATCTAACTGATTATTAATGACAAAAATGAGTAATGAGTAAATGTCGAATGCTAACTAATGAATTTTGTGTAAGAGGGAAGTTTTGGGAAAAAGATCCCCACACTCATTCACCACTCCCTCTATGTGTGGTAGTTGTGTCCAACAATTGGTATCAGAGAGGGCCTTCAATACAACCCTTAACAAGATTCAAGGAGATCCATATACACACAAATGGATTATGAAGTTCCAATCCTTGATGAGGAAAACTATTCTACTTGGACAATAGAGATGAGAGTGTATTTAAAGACAATGGGAGCAGCTATTTGGAAGGCAACCATCGGTGGATATGTTCCGTTGAAGAACAAGTCAAAGTTTGCTGCTCAAAGGGAAGGAAAGAAGAATGATGCATTAGATATCAAGACAATTCTTAGTGGACTCTCAAGCCCTATCAAACAAAGCATGGGACAATGCACTTCCACCAAGGATCTATGGCTAAAGCTAGAGGAGACATATCAAAGCAAGGAAGAGAAAGAAGAAATTGAAGACCACTCCGTCAAGATCATCAAAGGTAAAGAATCA
>SNQJ01S0029142.1:167197-195546 GCA_010110895.2 Picea sitchensis
GTAGGACTACTTCAAGCTCAGGGTACTTAAGTGTAAATGAGAAGTCCTTTCAAAATTGAGCTACCAGTGTTTGTCAGTCGATGGTATGTCTTCTAGTTTCCTCATGTATGACCCAAGCTTTCAGGATTAGACCTAGGGAGTGGGGGAAAACTTGGACCCAACAGTGATATGGTATCCCCACAACTTGCCACTGTGTTACGCATTGTTCAATATGTATCCTAGGATCTGATTCTCTTTTAAATAGTTGTGCAACTTGAAGATCCATTTTCATCTCTGATTCCAACTTCTCCTTATTCTGGAACCTGTACTTGATAGCTTGATTCACCTTGTCCCAAGTTCTAAAGACATCTTTATGATTATCCCACCATCTGGCAGGGGTGTTCAGAAAATCCATATGTAGTATCAAGATTCTTTGGTCTTCTCTTATGTTTTCTTCCATGTTGTGCAAAAAAATTTCTAGATATGAGGTGCCATCATTTACTAGGTTTACTTTGACCTCGATCCAAACCCATCTTGTCGCTCTGACAGTTGCACATCTTCTTGAGAATATTTTGTGTGAACCTTGTTGCCAACTGTCAAAATCTAGTTTTGAGTCTTCATATACTGACTATATGCTTCTCCAACTTACTGATCCATAAACAATAGGATTTATATAATCATTTCTTGTCCCAGTTGTTACATTGTACAACTGGTCCAAGTCTTCTTCCTCCATATTATTGTCTGTTGGTTTTGTACACCTGGGTCCTACATATGGATCCAAAGGTTGAACTACCTTGATTTCCTCAACCTCAAAGGTCATGGTGTCTTTCTTCAAGTCGATTACTGCATAATTTTCATAGGCCCAATCGATGCCAAGTAGTGTTGGGTAGGGGTCTGCATCTCCCATGATTTCAATGACTTCAAAGTCAACCACCGTCTTTACTCCCACAACATCTATTTCCACATTCTCTAGTCTTTCGATGGGGAAGATACAATATTGGTTCTCCATTCTTAACTAAATTAGGGAATATGTCATCCTAGGTTTTCCTAAGGCTTCCAAGGTCTTCTTAGGAAGAATGCTCACATCGGATCCTAGATCCAACATGACATCCTTGATTTTGAATTCATCTAACTGGGCTACTAGTCTAAATTATTTTTCAGTTTGTACTCTTCTTCATTGCACTCTCTTGGTACTCTTCTCAGGAATGTTAGCCCTTATTCTTGCCTCTAGGGGTTCTTCGTTCCCTAAAAATAGGTATAGTGCATTGCACAACTTTTCTGTTAGTTGATCATTCCCCAGAATGTCAAAGAACAATTGAAACTAAAGGTCAAATACATTTTGAGGTTGCTCAGGTTGTCTTGGCATGACTATAGGGTTTTTGTATGCAGGGGGTGAAGCAGGGACTTGCACCATCTTGGGATAAACAATAGGTTGTGAGGGTTTCTCTTGCATATCAGGGATAGGAACATTCTAAAATACTTCTATGGCATCGTTAAAGAATAGATTTTGTTTCAGAGGGTCATACCTATCTTCTTTAGGTGATGCTTTCTGGATTTGAGTTAGAGTATCATCATCATCTCATGTCTTCTCTCCTCCTCGAGTAATGATATTAAGTTTGGGAAATTATCCCTTAGAAACCCTCTTGATTTTTGAACTGATAAGGTTAGTTCCTCTTTGTCATACTCTATCCTCCCATTTTGTGGTTAAATCTGGGCAGTCTTCAGTTACGTGCCCATTGGTTCTGCAGTGAGAGCACCATGGCTACCTTGGATGACGATAGTCTCTAGCCATGTGACCTTTCTCATCACAATTATATCATCTTCTTGACCCTCTTCCCCCATTTCTTCCTCCTCCGAAATATCCTCCATATCCACCTCCTTGACCTTTTCCTAGTCCCTGAGGGTTTTAATTCACCCCGAATTTTGTTTGGTCTAATCTGTCTGCTAATGCATCCAATGCCCTACATTGATTGGTAGTATGCGTGGTATATGTACAGATCTTGCAATGTATCATGTTTGGTACTGTCGAGTATTTTTGTATGATGGGGCACTGTCGTGGCCCATGCCCATGGATTCGATAGATCTCACAATACTCAGTTGTTGGTGCTTCTTAGCCTCCTAGGAAAGCATGATACGGGGCAGGGCTATGGAAAGGTACATTCATCAATACTTGTGCAACTCCTCCCACAGGTCCTGTTGGGGTTATCATTAGATTATGAGGGGGTCCCATTCCCCTTCCTCACAGACATTTGTTCACTAGATGACCTTCCATATAACATCTAGTGCACCAAACCTGCAGTTGTCCTGATTTGGGTATCGTTAGCTCTTGAATATTTTATGTAAGTGTTGATATATGCCCTTGTAGTTGTGCCAAATTCACATCTACTAGGGGTCTGGTCATTCTGAGGCTCCCAGGGTATCCCGCCATGGATTCAATATTCATCGATTATTCCAAGGCATTTATTAATGTGACTATACATTATTGCATTAGAAGAATCTAAGTCAGAGGTAGCAACCCCTGAATGTACCACTCCCTCTAATGTTCTTCATAGATTGGATGTGCCAACCTCCCTATGGCATCTTTAAACTTCTAGTTGTATTCCCAGGCTGATTCACCTTCCTGTTGCTCGATCTCGTGTAACTCAAATAGAGCCTATTATTCTGACTGAGGTAACTTGAATTCTTTTATGAACCTTGTCCATACCTGGTCAAGTGAGAACACTTGACCTTACGTTCTTGCCACTCCTGGCTTGATACTCTTTGTGTACCACTTGAGAGAGATCCCTCTCAAGGTAGTCTGGAAATTGAACAACTTATTCGCATTAAAAGTCCCTTTGGATCTCCAGATTGCTTCACACAAGAACCAATGCTTCTCAACATCTTCATCTCCCTTACCCAAATATTCTGGGTATCGGGCAATCGAACCACCCACATGGCCAGCCATTGTTGATCTTGTTGTTCCTATCAATATGAATCCTAACGGTCATGCTTGCGATCTACCAAGGGATCCCAATATCCTCCCTGTACTCTCACTTCCTAGTTTTCATTGACTAATTAATTGTATCGGAACAGAACTAGCACGAGAAGGTAGTATCGAACTTACTACTTGTATAGAAGGCACTTGGGGTATGGGTGATTCAGGGCTAGTGCCACTAGCTTTGGGGAAATTTTCTTTGATATGGGGGGTCTCATTTTCTTCCATTGGGGAGATCTCTTCAACCGGATTCCTGATATCTCCTATTATCGGGGTTGAATATTCTCTTTCTTCTCCAAGATTCATGATGGCTTCTTCCTCTCTCACGCCTGCACCTTCTCCTTCTTGTCTTGCCTCCTAGGGACTTATTTCCCTCTGCTCTTCTCTCTCATTTAATATTTGACTGGATAGTCGTTCCTTTCTTCTCATCTTCTGCAATTCTTCCCTCTTTCTTTCCTCTACTTCTCCTGATCCACCTTATTTCCTCAACTTCTCAGACTGTATTGCTTCTTTCTTGATCTTTCCATGCCACCACTTCTCAATTATGGTAGCTCTCTTCAAGGCTCGCTCATATCTCGAGTCCATTTCTTACTTCTCCCCCCCCCGTTTGTCAAATAACCCTTCCCCTCTCTCATGTCATGACTCTCACCCTGCCTCACCCTACCCCAAGCAAGGGTGTTTATGCTACCATATCAATCGGGGACATATTCAACATCCCCTCCTCCATCAAGAAAAACTTAATCCATAGGGGGATTTCTCTTAACAACCTTCCCCTTTCATATTTCTTGAAAATTTCCTCTGCTCGTGAGAAAGATTGGTGATTCTCAGCTGCAAATTTGGTCATATATCCCTTCAATGTGGTGCTAACCTAGAAATAAATTTCTCACGTGACTGGACAATCTATCCTATGAAGTGTTGCTATATTCTCAGTATCCCACAAGAAGATCCTCTTGACTCATCCTCAGAACTATGGAGCTTCTTGGAGCCTCCTTATCCAGTGGAAAAATTCTTCCGAGAATTTAACCTAGAAAATCTTGTATTGGTCGCTAGATCTTTTCGAGTAAGAGATTGTTTCGTGAGTGTTTTCCACCGATTTTCTCTTCAGTTCCACTTCTTTCCATATGAATGTGTCACATTTTGTCTCCCACCATCGATCAATACCAGATCTATGGATATGCGGAATCATTCTCCCTATAGGTTCCCTTTTAACGCAAGTCCCGACAATGGAACCATTTTGTTGGCGCAAGTTTGAGCAAATGAGGGTCCTTCTCAGGTTTCCAACAAAAGGCATCGTGTAGTTTAGAGCGCTGGGATTTTAATCTCCTCCAAAGAGAATAAGTCTCACCTAAAGCACTACTAAGATAGATAGATAAGGAAGGGTAGGGAAAAGACTTAAGAGGATCCATAGGGCCTTCAAGACTCATTCATGATATTGCGTAAGAGACATGAACAGATCTGAATAGTGCATGTGCAAGAATTAAACCTACTTATGTTGCGAACAAGTACTTAAACATAGAACCATCAAATAGAACTTGCATACCATAAGGAAATGTTGTAATGCATAAGAAAACACACAACGATACATCATATTTGAAAATTGAGGTCCTTCTTCATATTATCTTTTGAATCTTTCTGTGATTACATACTCAGAATTACACCATAGTGAAGTTCATAGACTCTTGACTCTGAAATCCTGTCATAAAGCTCCAACTCTCGAACTGATAGATCAAATTCATTACAAACTCATGACTTGACTTACCCACAACAACAATGGAAAAACAACAACTAGTCAACAACTGATTCACCTTCTTTACAATTATGTTCATCACTATGTATATGTTGGGTTCTGTCTTCCTTCTCGTCTTGCATGCATTCCTGTTCTGTTGCAGTCATTTGTTTCTTAGCTAGAGTTTTGTTGACTTCCACAACTTCTTTATGTTACTCTTTCTCATTCTAATGTCCAGCCTCTATTGAAGCTTGTGCAACTTGTGCTCAGTCAAAACTTGCACAATTCCTTATCCAAAAATGAAGGGCCCAATAGTGACTTATTTACAACAACATTTTCAAATATGAAGGGGCTAGCAGAAGATCTAGGAGAGATGAAAATCCTATTGAAACCATAAGCAATATCTATCAAAAAGAGGTTGTAGAAATTGAATCCAATATATAAAGAGAAGGTAAAGATATAAATTGACAAAATGCTAGAAGTTGGTGTTATAGAACCTGTATAAGAGTCAAAATGGATCAGTCCCATGGTGGTGCAAGAAAATAAGAAAGGAGGGATCAAGATTTTTGTAGATTTGAGAAAGTCGAATGATGCTTTCCTACATGATCCMTTTCCTACCCCTTTTATAGATGAACTTTTGGAGAACGTAGGGGTTCAAGAAGCTTATTATTTTRCAAATGGATTTTCAAGTTATCATCATATAAGGATTGTAGCCCAGAGACTGCACCACGTTTTTTATTTGAGAATGTAGTTACAAGATTTAGTTGTCTAAGGATATTGATGAGTGATGAGGGGACCCACTTCATCAACAATACAATTGAGGAAATTATTGAATATTTTAAGATATACCACCAGAAGAATGCTCCTTACAACCTTCAATAAAATGGCACAGTGGAAACCTTCAACGAGATTTTGGAGAATGCCTTGACAACAATATGTAATGTAAACAAAGATGATTTGGAGTTGAATATATTAGTAGTACTTTGGGATTATAGAACTACCTGCAAGAAATTAATAAGGAAAACACCCTTTAGATTTGTGTATGTACAAGAGGCAGTAGTTCTCTTAGATTATTTGATACCAAGTACATGCATTGCATCAATTACATATGTGACAGAAAATGGCGTAGCGTAGGAAATATTGGCTCAACTGATGGAATTAGAAGAAGACATAATCATGGAAGGTTTCCATCAATAGTCAGAGAAGCAAAAGGATAAAGCATAGAATGACATACATATCAAGAAGAAGAAGTTTAATGAAGGATATTTGTCTCTCCTCTATCACATTAAATACTTATAGCACCTAGGGAAGCTCAAAATGCATTGGCTAGGGCCATGTCATATAATTTGTTTCACAGATGGAGGTGTTGTACAACTGAAAGACTTAACATGAAAGTAGGTGAAAGGAATGTTGAATGGTATTCGAATGAAACTGTATAGGGATATTCGACCTACTAAATTTCAATAGTTGTAGCACAACAAGTAGACTTGTACATATTGTAAATAGTAGGAACTCAAAGAATAAAAAGGAAGAAAAATACAAAAAGAAGTAATTAGCAGGAATAAGTGATTTTAGAATGACATCGTGTAGAAATTGGTGTGACATACTTTAGAATACAATGCACAATAAAATTAGATACTGCACAAATGACTTGAAAGAGTGAAAAATAAGAAATAACATTAATGACCGAGTCTATAAAAAGGGAAAATCATGAGCAAGTTTGACACTTAGTGAATTTTTACAAATTGAGAAATTGAGAGCTCGAGAAAAGGGTGATCAATAAATATGAGAAGTTAATCTATTGAGTGCAAGAATATTCCTATGGCACCCCCAAAAGTTGGCACTCTTGGCCAATTTGTGCGAGTAACCCAACAATCTGGGAGGAAGAAGGAACAAATGGAAGAAGTAGAGAATTTTTTGGAGTTGGAGGATTTAAAAACATCTAATACTGAATCAATTAGTCCCACCAAAGTAGAGGAATAATTATCAATGATGAAACAGATACAAGAGGGTCCAAGCACAGAAAACCCTAAAGGAAGAGTAAACCCTAGTTCTAAAAACCTTGCAGCGACAGAGAAAAAGGACAAAAAGAAGCCAACGTAGACGAAGTCCTGGTTAAATAAATCATAGGTCAGAAATAAATGGAGGGAGAGGAAGAATATGAACTCAAGTATGAATCCACAGAGGAAACCCTAGCCACAAGTCAAAAGAGGAAGGCACCAAGCATGGTAGAAATTACATTACCCCATCTTTCTTACACTATAGCTACAGTGGAAGACATGTTGGGGAAGGTAACAAAGTTGAAGTATGTCGACTATGACATAAATGACACAATGAAGTTTCCATAATTTGTGCAGGAATCATACTTGGAGGATAGAGGGGAGGTAGGACCCCTAGGGAAACCTATTCTAGAGACCGCACAGTGGGTTATAGGTCTCTACAATTTGGGCATGATGAATCTATTGAACATTCTGCATTTTGGGCATGGTAAAAGTGTGGGACTGTGTGTAAAACAATTATTGGCCAAGTTATATGGAGGTATCCTATGGATGGATATGAAAGTCCCCATCGACATGGATATCATAGCTAAGATCACAGTTATACTTACCAGCAGGGTAAAGCTAGAGGACTACCTAGACAATAAATCCATGGATAAAGAGATCACAAAGGAAGTGAAAACATAATTCAGGACAAACAAGAGAACCCGAGGACTAATAATTAAGGAAATTAATGATCAGGAAACAAATTTTTCTACAAAATTGATGGCTTGCAAACTGTTAAGAAAGTGCAGAAAGGAAGAAGCCGCAACAAGAGTTATAGAAGTAGTTGTCCATTGCGCAAAGGGCATAGTATTCAACTGGACACATTACTTGTTAAATCAATTATTGGTAGATTGTAGAGATGCACAAGATAATGGAACAAAATTCCATTCCTCTTGGTTTCTAATTTTGATAGCATTGGTGGGCTGGCAGGAGCCCAAGTTTTCAACTTTTTTAGACAGGAAGGGAAAATGTTATGCAACGATCTATGAAACATTGTGGTAGGAAAAGGACCCCAAGAACAAACAAGCTAACAATGAAATATTATCCATGTTATTGGAGGATATGAAACAAAAGACAACCAATATCTAGAAGATCCCAGTGGAAGTGGTGCAAGAGAATGAAGGCATAGAAAACTTCAAATATTCAAGACATCATTTATGGATCCAAGCCACAAGGGACCCAAATAAGTAGTGGTTGGAAATGAGATACTACACATCAAGGGAAGAGGTAGACTGGATTTTAAAACACTGGCATGTGCAATGGAAGGTGCCAACACCAAAAAATAAAGGAACCAAACCTAAAGAGCCAATAGAGGAAGGAACATATAAAAATACAAGCGGTCTAGTTGAAAATACTGGGAATATTGTAGAGCATGACCAAGCTTTAAGAAGTGCATCCAACAAAAATCCCAAGAAGAAAGAGACAATATCAAGGATAGAGATCAAAGGATATGGCCATAAGTATAGTTCTCATCCACATGAAGTAAAATATGGGGAGACGAAAAAAATGAAAACTGACGTGCACACCTCAACCCCAAATAAGAAGAGAACATGAGAACATGAGGTAGAAATTAGGAAAAATATGAAGTATCATAAAAATCCTCCAACGATCATTATCACAGAGGACGATGCCAAGTTGGTAGCATACAAAGTCCAATATAGAGGAGAGAATGTAGTACACACAACAAAGGTGAAAAGGGAGGAGATCATGGAAAAAAATTGTAGAAGTACATGACATCTTATAGAGACTGCAACTCAATACAACACATCATCCAACAACGCAAAAGACAGAAAAAGAACAGGAAACATCAACGCAGAAGGAGTAGGAAGAGACCATGAATACAAGCGTAGTGAGTAGTGATAGATTCATAGTCACACAAGACATGTTGGATATAGTTGAATATAGAACCCAAATACTAGTAAAGGATGTGCAACATATGTAGTTCGTCATGGTGAAAATACCCACATAAGCCTTATATTCACTACAAGAAAGTATAATGCAGGAAGTGTACTCTAGAGCTAGGGAGGATGCCACCAACCTAGAAATCGGCCATGAGGTGAAGGACATTCTGCAAGTGACATGTGAACAAATCACACTAGAAAAGGAGGAAGAGAAGTGCATAGACAATTTAGAGAAGCATCTCATGTATGTATACCAGAGTATACTTGAATGCGTGTAGGCACATAAGATTACAAACAAAAGTGAAGATACAAAAAATATCACAGACCATGGAGAGATATAACAAATAAATAATGGAGTTAACAGAGAATTTAACTCAGAACACACCTCTATAAGTGCAAGAGCAGACGTAGTAAGAGGATACTACACATGTAGAGAGTATAGAGCAGGAGGGTAAAGAAGTGGTAGAACTGTATAACAGAACTGCACAGATTTGGATAAGCCTAGAAGAGGATGAAAATATCCAAAAGTTGGAGCAGAGGGAGGAAAATATGAACATGGAATTTCAAAACTTTAAGAAAAGACATAAAACCATGTACATCTCCCTTAGAATGAAGGAAATGCAGGAATTGAAAAAATTGCATGTAGAAGTAAAGACTATGCAGGAGAAGAAAAAATAAAGGTAGGATCAGTTGGAGCCATTCCAAAAACAAGCAGAAGGTATGATCGATGAGCTCCAAAACAATAAGGGAAAATGGTAACAGGTGCTCACAAAAATCATAGAAGTGATTATAGAGAACATAACAACGCAAGGGTTGGAGACATTATTAGGGAAGAGTTCAGAGGCCAAAGAGAAAGTGACAAAATTAGCAAATAAGTTTCATGTGCCAGAGGTAGTGCTGAAGAAGGTGCACTAAGGATAAATGGCTCGGGATGAGCCACATATTAGTGTTGGGGGCATGTTGGAGCAGGCATGTTTGGAGAATAGAGTAGCAAGAAAGGAAGAACAATGCACCACATTTTGAGGAAAAGCAGTGCGCGTGACAGGATTTGTGAAAATATGGCCCAAATGTGGACAAACCTAGCCTAGTCAGGGTTAGGGTTTTGGGATGTCTTGTAAGGGTTTCTAACCCATTTTTGTAATATAAATAAAGGGTATGAGGTAGATTAGGAGAGGATCATATCATAGAAGTGTTAGAGAGTTAGTGTGACAAAAAAATTTTGGAGAACCTATTTTAGAGTTTTGGGATTGGAAGTCTATTTTCAGAGCTCTAGAGCTTGTATGAGGTTGAAGTAGTTGAGGTTCATATGAAAAGCTATGGAGCTTGGTGTGATCCTGGTCTTCCTCACTACTCACTACTATGATGTAATGTGAGCGACACTTTTTGATGAATAAGAATAAAGAAACATAATCTCTTCCTTGACATAGACCGAGGGGGGGTGAACCATGGTAAAACCATGTGTGTTGATGTTTTATTGACTCTGTAGTTATAATTGAATGATTAGATAGATGAATGGATGATTTATTTAAAGTGTGCATTAGATTAAGTATGCAAATTAATGAATGAATGAATGTATCTAATGAATAGTACAATAGAATTCATGGTTAAGTAGAGACAATAAGAAGTAAGAAAGAAAATCCCCCAATACCTTCCATGAATACATATATCTACATCCTGGAGTCCCCCATAAACCATCTCAAGCGAGACTATGTTGTGCACTCCATGCGTAGTGTAGCCTTCTGGTTTATGAGAAGGGTCGATGGTGATAAGGATTTTGTTGGAGAAATAAGGTAGAACCTAGGTCAGACCATAAGTCCAACAAATATTGATATCGCTGGTATTGTCACAGAGTATTGAAATGGGCTCATCATACTTCACTTGTATATCCTGCAAGGTCTTCTTAATCCATAGAACTTGAGTGCAACATGTTTTCACTACAATATATTTTTCTTTAGCTGTGGATAAGGATATTGATGATTGTTTCTTTCTTAGCCATGATACCAGACACTCACCTAAGTAGAAATATTCTCCATTTATACTTTTTATATCGTCAATTCTACCTACCCAATCTTCATTTGTCTAGGTTACCAAAGATAGATCATTCCCTTTTGGATATTGTAATCCAAAATATTTTGTTTCCTTGAGATATCTGAATATTATCTTTATTGCCATAACATGTGCATCTTTCGGTGTTGCTTGAAATATTGCAATATTTCCAACTACTAGAATCACTTCTGGTCTTGACATTGGAACATAGAGTAATCTTCCAATAATTTATTTGTAGAGTCTCTAATTTGCACCCTTAGATTCATCTTCCTTGCTCAAATTGAAACTGGTATGCATAGGAGTACTTATGGGTTTACAGTCCTCCATTCAAAACTTCTTTAGCATTTCCTTGATATGCTTGGTATAGGATATGAAAATACCTTTATCATGTTGACATATCTACAATCCCAAAAACAAGGTCAACTCACCAAACAACTATATTTTGAACTCATTTTTCGTATCTCTGGAAAMRTTTTGACTCATCCTGTCATCATCACTTCCAAATATAATGTCATCTACATAAAMTTCAATTAACAATATACTATTTTGATCCACTTCTATGTAAACATTATTGTCTGCATTTCCCTTCGTGAATCCATATTTTTGTATATACCTATCTAATCTTGAATACCATGCTCTGAGGGCCTACTTCAGTACGTACAATGTTTTCTTCATCTTGCAAACATAATATTCCCTTTCTAATAATAGAAATCCTTTTGGTTATTCTATGTATAATTCTTCTTCTTCTAAATATCCATTAATAAAGGATGACTTAACATCCATCTAATACACCTTGATTATTTTGGAACATGCATAGGCTAATATCAATATGATTGCTTCCATACAGGAAACTGGGGCAAAGGTTTCTTCTAAATTGATGCCTTCAATCTGAGGGTATCCTTTTCATACTAACCTTTATTTTTTTATGGTTACATTTTCATCCTTGTTCAATTTTTTCCAGAAAATCCACTTTGTACCAATCATGTTGTTGTTCTTCAGTCTTGGAAATAGTTCCCATGTGTCATTATTCTTTGTCTAATCCAATTATTCATCCATAGCCTTGATTCATTGTTCATCTTTTTTAGCCTCTTCAAAACTACTTGGTTCAATTGTAAATAACAATAATAGGCGTTGTTGTTCTGGTGAAAGTATTCTTCTTCCGGTTTCAAATCCTACATCTTTATTCCCAATAATCTATTCTGGTGGATGATTTTTTTGTACTCATCAGCTAGATGTATTAGGAGGTATATGGTGTTCATCTACCTCTTGTTTTTCTTCTAGCTCCTCTTCGTATTCTGCTTCTTCTTCTACTTCTTCTTATTGTATATCTTCCACATCATTCTACTCTTCTAAATCTTTGTTTCCTTCTTTTCCCTTCCATACATCTGTCAAATAAATTGTTACATTGATTCTTTCCATGATTCTATTGAGTCTTATACTAAAGCATTTATATTCTTTGGTTTTTCTTGAATACCCAACTAGGATTCCCTTATCAACTTGGGAGTCAAATTTTCCAAGCCTTCCATCTTCTCTTTTGATGTAACATTTGCTTCCAAATACTCTAAAATGCTTAATATTTGTCGGTATTCCTTTCCATAACTCATAGGAAGTTGTATCAATGTAACTTCTAAGAATTCCTCTGTACTGATTTATGTACTGCTTGTGCCCAAAATATGTCACTCAATTTTGAATCTTTCAACATGGTTCTAGCCATTTCCTGCACTATTTTGTTCTTCCTTTTGACAACTCCATTTTGCTGAGGTGTCCTGGATGCCAAAAACTGTCTCTTTATTCTATGTTCACCATAGAAATACATGAATTCCTTTGATATAAACTCTCCTCCATTGTCTGATCTTAAGCACTTGATTTTCAAGTCCATCTGATTTTCAACCATCCTTTTGTATACCTTGAAGTGTTCAAATGCTTATGACTTCTTCATGAGAAAGAAAATTGCAGTCATTCTGGTGTAGTCACAAACAATTAGCATAAAGTAGTGTTTTCCATTTAATCCCTTCATTCTTGTAGGTACACATAATTCAGTGTGTATAATGTCCAATGTTTTTGTCGTGGAGTACTCATTTGATTTGAACTTGGTCCTGGCTTGTTTTCCTTGTAGACAATGCTCACATAGAGTATGTGTTGGCTTTGAGATCTCAGGAATTTCTTTCACTGCTTCCTTTCTACTGATTTTGACAAGGTTATCAAAGTTCATGTGACCCATTCTTCTATTCCAGAGCCAACTTTCATTTTCCTTTCCTAAGAAACATATTTCCTTTCTAATTTCATTCAGGATATATATGTTGTTTGGAGTTCTTCTAGTTGTAGCCACCAACTTTCCCGGTCATTATTTCCTTATCTCACATTTTTCTAATTCAAACAAAAGTTTGTGTCCTTTATCACACATTTTACTTACACTTAGAAGATTGTGCTCCATATCTTCAACCAATAGAATATTTTCTACCTTGTCATATTTTCTTCCAAGATTGATTGTTCATCTTCCTATAAGTATGGCTAAGTTATCATTTCCAATTGAAATTGATCCATCTCATTCCTTCTTTAGTTTCAAAAACCTATTCTTGTCACACGTCATATGATTCAAACAATTGTTGTCAACATACCACCCACATTTCTTATGTTGAACTTTTAAAGAAAGAAAGCATTCATTAGTGTTGAATCGATCTTCCTTCCTTCTCCATATCCTTTGTGGTTCTTGTTTTTTACTGTTGATATTTTGTTTTGGTTCCCTTGGAGGAACAATCAATATACAATCTTTGGCCATGTGTCCAAAGTTGTTGCACTTGTAGCACTCTATTTCATTACTTAGTGAACCAAAACTGTTGCAATTTTTGTTCCATGATTCATGTGACATTTTGAGATAATTATTGTTTAAATAGCCTTCATAGTTGCTTCTGTTCTTGGAATAGGATCTACAGTGTGCATATTTGTGACCAAAATTGTTACAAGAATAGAATAAACCAAGTAAAATATTTTGATACGTGGATGTAGGGGATATTCTGAATGGTGTTTCTCTTTTGAATCCTTCTTCTTCTTGAGATGTTGTTGATTGTTGGTTCTGTGTTCTCAATATTCTAGGTGATTGAGTTCCTCCATGATTTTCTTCTTGAGTACCTTTGAATATTTATGTATAGGTGCTTTGTTATGCTTCCTATTCTGTCCTCTTGGAGCTCAAACCCTTTTCGGTGTGCATATAGTTTTATCCTAGCTCAAACCTATCATTGTATGACCTTTTATTGTTGATGATCATATCCAATATTTTGGTGTTATTCTGTTACATGTATTTCTTCTGGAGATATTTTCTTAGAGTGATAATTTCTTCTTCCAAGCTTCAAATCATCTTCTCCTTTAATTCTTACTGAATTCTGAGTGTTTCTTCATTCCTTATGTCTTATTCTACTTGGATATTTAATTTCATGATTATCTACTCAACTCATTCCGAGTTGGAATTTTGAGATCCTTCTTTCTTATTTAAATCTTCCTTGAGTGACTTGATTTTCTTTATTTATTTCCCCAGTTCTTCTAAGCCACTGATTAATTCTTCTCTGAGATCGACTTCTCCTTCTTCTTTAGAATCTTCCTAATCATATTCTACTACCATGAAGAGTATTCTTTCTAAATCACTTTCATTATCATCATCCTCATATGGTGAAGAGTTGTCTTCCTTTAAGTAGAAACTTTTCTTGAAGAATTTCTTTTTGTTCCTTCACTTGTCTCCTATTTTATTTTTATTTTTCTTCTTAGGATATTCTTCTTCATCGCTACCTTTATTATTAGAATAAGGAAATTTAGAAGAAAAATGACCAATACCATCACAATTAAATCATTTCAATGGAAGCATACATTTGTAATTGTCGGTTCCTCTTTTTAACTTCCTTAAGATTTTTTTCACTTCTTCATCTTCCTCTTAATCATCGCTAAAACTGCAATCTAGTTTTGACTTTTTCTTGTTTTTCTTCTTTGTATTCTTGGATGATTTGAATGTTTCTTCCTTAATGACTAGGTTTTTTGTTCTATCCTCATTTCAGAAGCTGTGAATATTCCATGTATCTTGTCCATTCTCAAACTATCAATATCTACTCTTTCTTCCAGGGTTGATATCTTAGGATCAAATCTCATAGGTAGAGATCTTAAAACCTTTTGAACGACCAATGATTCATCAACTTCTTCTCCTAGTCCTCTAATAGTGTTGAATGTTTCGTCAAATTGTAGAAAGTAGGATACAATAGTCTTCATCTTCCTTCATCTTTAGTTGTTAAAACTTATCTCTAAGGGTTTGAATCTTATCTCCCTTGACTTTGACATCTCCTTTGTAAATATTTTGAAGTTTATCCCAAAGATCCTTTGTAGTGTTGTAATGCATAACTTTAACAAATATTGAATCATCCAGACTGATTAGAATGGTTCCTTTTCCTTTGAGTTGTTTTAACTAAGTTTCTTTCCATATTTATCAGTTGGGGGAGTGGTTGGTGTTGCATATACATCTGCTAATGACTTCCAAACATCAAATCCTTATGCTTGTAAAAACTTGTGCATCCTTTTTATCCATAAGGAATAGTTCTCACCATCAAACCTTGGTGTTCCAGTCTTAGCATATTCCATGATCTCCTTGTAGTGGTTAAACTATTTCTTGAAGGACATGATCTGATACCAATTGTTGGAAAAGTAAGAGGGGGGGTGAATCGGTATGAGCACTTTATTTTCACTTTTAACCACAATATGAAATCATTAACATCATCAACAATATATCATAAATATATCATGATAAATATAAATCAACAAAGCATAATAGACATCCACAAAAACACAGTACACTAGAATTTACATGAAAACCCAAATGGGAGAAAACCACAATTTTTTTTTCTTATATATCAAAAGAATACATTCATTGGAAGCACCAACTTCCCATTTCTCTAGATGAAATTGGAAGGAGGCTACGAACCCCTATTTATAGGCTCCAACCTAAAGAAATCTACAACTCTCTGAATTCTTTGGATCAAACCAGAAGGATGCTACAACCCTTTGATTTTCAGGCTCCAACATGAAGGAAACTACAACTCTCTGAGTTCTCTAGCAACAACCAAAAGGAGGCTACAACCAAATTTACTTTCCCCATCCTGCCACCTTGAAATATAAATGTAGACCAACTGTCACTACCACAATCATTACCATTATCATTGTCTGATCAGAATCTGGACCAGGGGTCTAAAATTTGCTCAAATTTCAAAGTGCTCGGAATGCAACAAAAACGGTGCCATTGCGTCTGTCTCGTTCTCCTAATTCTGGCGGTATATTTATTTTCGCAAACAGAGTCCGTATGGAGAAGTTATCGCGATCTGTTCGCCGAGCTAAACAGGTAAAAATTTGATGCTGACTGGGCAGGCCGTATTGCTGACGTGGTAGGTCCGTACAGGACACATGGCGGCTCCTGGGTGTGACACGTGTCATGCATTTATGGGATTTTCAATGTACGTTGGACCAATTTTGAAGTGACACGTGTCACCACTGGAAGGGTGACACGTGGCACATGCTGACGTCAGCGTCCTGCGTGGCCTGTTGACGTGGCAGCTGAATTGGCGTCGATTACGTGGAAGGAAATCATTGGATGATAATTTGGCGAATTAAATGGTGACATGTGGCATGATTTTGCAATGAAAAGGTGCCACGTGGCCCAATCCTGGGCTGCCACGTGGCACCCTGGGTTTGACTATTGGGTTCGTTTGTTAAAAATTTTTGGAGGCCGCAAGGTTCGACCCCCGGACCTCCCCGCTATACAATGCTTTCACAAACTTCCGCCAACCGGTATACCGCCCATTGGTTTTTGATAGGTCTACGGGCGGATATGTATTTAAATTTTCCGTTTTATATTATGTAGCGGGGGGGTCGGGCCGGGGCTTAGCCCCGACCCGAGGTCACATAGTCTTTGCATATGACCATTTCCCATTTACATGCACGCGGGAGGTTAACATTGTATGCCACGGTCATATAAAGATTACATGTCACCGAAACTCATTGCAAACGGTTTGCGCGCGGAAATTTGGATTTGGGTTTTAATATGCTAAGCCCACGGTTACGGTTCCATGTGATACAACATGCCCATACGCATTGTAAAATGGCGCGTTTAAAATTGTGGCTTTAAACCCACGGCTATATGCAATTGTAATAGGACCAACGCGTTTGGTAAATAAATGTGCGCGGTTTGGGTTATTGTTTGGTGTTTAATTTATGAACTAATGTTATTGCGCGTGGGTTGTATATGCACGGGAATGTACAATGATTTAAGCCCCGGTTCTAGGTGTGTTAACATACGATCAACGGCGCACGGGATTTTAGTTTGGGGTTTCCAAACGTGAACACATTTTACCCGCCACTTGTCACATGCATAATAAATGGTGGCCCTTAGCCAAATTTGCACGGGGAACGTGGCCACATGGCCCCATGCGCCCAACACCTCCGACTTGGAGGGCTTGAGTTCCGTTAACGGTTCTACATTTTGGTGCATTTTGCGGGACGCGCATGTGCTGGGTTTATGCACATGAAAACGCTCAGGAGCTGGGTTCACTTTTTCCACAAGTGCAATATGGTGAGCCTGTAACAGAGCTTGGAGAAGGGAAAAATGGAAGCAAGCATAACTTGATGATTTTTTGACCAAATCAGGTGCCGTAAAAGCCCAGCTAGGGGTTTTTGGACGTTCTGAGTCCATTGGTGAGGTTTTCATAGGAATTTGAAGAGCCCATTTGCAGGTTTTTTACATTTGAAGTTTGAGGAAGCTTCATGAGCCTTAAATCCCTCATTGTTTGAGGCATTGCTCAGATGAGCCCATGTCCATTTTCTGAGACTGAATAGTCATTCTTGACTATTTATTATGCTCTAAACACATTGGGATAGGTTTCAGATCCATTGGAGGAATTCTGCAGGTATTTTTACTCCATTGAAGCTCAGGGAAGCTAGGAGGTCACATGTAGAAGAGGTCATTGCTGGATGAGCCATTGTCCATTTTCAGAGTTTTAACAGTCATTTTTGGGGTTTTTATGTATTCTGAATCCAATGGTACATTTTTTAAATCCATTGGAGTTGAGAAGCATCTTGTAAAGAGCATTTGACAAACTAATCCCAAAGAGCCAAGTCCATTGAAGAAGGCTCAAGGAGATGTAGCCCAGAGAGGGGTGAACTCCTTTATCATCTTGGTATTGTTGTGAGTTTGCTGTGTTATTTGCTGCACTTTTTATGGCTGTGTATTAATTTATAACACATGATAAATCTTTTAAAAGAACATTTCTTCACACATACACATTGAGAAGAAGAACCCAGAACTTAACACATAAACCATCTTGCATAATTTAACACATGAAGCAAGGTCCTGTTAAGATTTATTTTATGAGGTAGAGGGTGCTTGCATAGCATAACAAGTCAGACTTCTATTTTCAGATCACTTTCATTGTCACATTCACTGTCACTATCAGATAAACATGTAACTTTCCAACCCGTCACTGTATGCAACCTATAACTATCATTGTACCATCAACCTATAAGTGTCACCGTACCATCAAAATGTAACATATACCATGGATCAACTATGTACCAACATATGCATCAATGTGTAAACCATAACCTTAATGATGAATAACCAATCAAATCATGTACCATGCACTAGAACATCAACATGTATGAACCATAGCATCAATCATGTATAAACATGTACCATATCATCAAAGAATCACCTCAAGATATATGAGCATGCGCCTCATGCATATCCCACCATACATCAAGTGTATACTTCAAACATGTACCGACATYTCAAAKATATGTCTTTAATAGTGAACCATAACAGTCATGTCATATACCAACTCAGATACAYGAGTATACCTCACTCAACCATGTAGACACGATGTACCTCAATCATGTGTCAATGCCAAACATGCCTTCAGCATGGACCATACCATAACCAAGTGAAGCTTCAAAACAACTAAATAAACATGTCTTTACACTTGTAGCTGACCTGAAATAGTGTAGTGTTGACCTATAACCTTTCTTCAGACCTCAACAAGCTGGCACTAGAATTTCCCAAATCTTTCATGAGATTTTCACATATCCATGACTTTCTCTTGTACTACCCATGGATATATGTTATTTTATCCACTGTAACCCATGTAAATTTGTGTTCTTCTGATGTGTAACTCATGGCTACCTTAGAAAATAGGGTTACTCACATTTTCTACAACTTCGAGACTTCCACCTTCTACCTTCCTTTGCAAATTCATACTTTCTACCTCAAACTCAGCCTCATATTGTCCAATAGATAAAAATTTCTTCACAAGGTATATAATCAATAGAGATTTGTGTAAATTGTACTTATGAAAGACTCCTTTAGGGGTATTTATATATTTTCTAAGTAACTTCTTTCCTTACTTTAGGGGTTTCTTGTTACAACCACTTAACCCTTTCATTAATTGTCTTGTAGCCAACTAGAGGCTTTGTAACCCATCTTTGGGGCTTCCAACTTCATGACCTCATAACTCCTCAACCGTGAGGAACCACGTGGTGTTCCACTTATCACTAGAAAAAACATGACAAGGACTATCCATATATGACTGTGTTACATTCATTTACATTGTCCTTCATGTCCTTATTCCTCAAATAAATTAGAGCTACATGACCACACCTATAGGGATTATTTTATATTTATTCAAAGCAACTTTGGATACTTTTCCAAATACACCCATCACTTATGTTGAAAAAAATGACATCTACTACTTGTTGACATCAATGTAAACCAACTCTCCAACAATACTCACTCAAAAATCCCAACCATATTGTTTTCCTATCATTTAACGTTGGTTGTTCAAACAAATATTTCAAACCACTATGGTTTTTCCTCAATTAAAATGTATTTCCCATCAAATAATTCCTCCACATTTTTAATGCATGTACTATGGCTGCAAGATCCAGGTCGTGTGTGGCATAGTTCCTCTAATGTTTATAATATTCCTAGACTCATACCTAATGGCATTTCCATTTTGAGTAAGGAATCCACCAAGTCCTTCCTTGCATGCATCTATTCATACCAAAAAAATTTCATTTGTATATTTAATCTTCAAAATAGGTGCACTAGTAAGTAACTCATTCAATGGATGAAAAGTTTCTTCACACCTTTCTATCCATTCAAACTTAGCCCCCTTCTTCCATAAAGAAGTGATGGGATGATAAATATTGGAAAATCCTACTATAAACCTCTTGTAGTATCCATATAATACCAGTAAAGATATAACTTATAAAACATTCCATAGTTCTATCCATTCCCTAATGGCTTCTATCTTCTCTAGATCCACTACTACACCTTCCTCTGAAATGATGTTCCCCGAATAGTGGATCTTCTCTTCATATAAATATCACTTTCTCAACTTGACATATATTTGATTCTCCCTTAGAAATTGTAGCACCAATCTCAAATTATGTTCATGTTCTTTCTCTGAATTAGAATAGATAAGTACGTTATCCAAGAACACAATTAGAAACTTATCTAAATAGTTTTTGAATATGTCATTCATTAAAAACATAAAGACAGTTGTTGCATCGGTCAATCCAAATGCCACCACCACAAATCAATAATGCCAATACTTTTTTCTAAAAGTTATCTTATTGATGTATTATTCCTTGATTCTTACATGATAATATTTTGATCTCAAATCTATCTTTGAAAATATATTTTGTTGTCTTAGTTGATCAACAAGGTCACCAATTATGGGTACAAGGTATTTATTCCTCATGGTGGTTTTATTTAGTTGTCTAAAATTAATGCATAACCTCAATGTTCCATATTTTCACAAAATCATCGGTGCTACCCAAGGTGAGACACTTGGGAATATGTACCATTTATTCAACAATTCTTCTACCTACATTTGTAATTGTTTTAATTTTAGTGTGATAATTATGTAAGGAGTCTTTGAGAATGAGGAAGCTGCAAGAAGTAAGTCAATAAATAAATGTATCTCCCTCTTTGGTGGCAAACCTAGTATTTCTTCAAATACATCCTCAAAATCATAAAATAGTGGAAAATAATGAAGACTTGGGCCTTTGGTATGGTCTAGGTCTTCCACATGAACTACATACAATTGACATCCTTTCCAAAAACATCTCTTCAACTCTAGGGATGAAATATCCCTTATAGAAATGGGTCTTGTAATTCCTTTAATAGTGCTTTGCTTCCTTTATTCATCAAAACATGCAAAGGTATTATTATGGAAATATAGAACAACATTATGCTTTTCCAACTGGTCCATTCCAATTAGGATATCACAATATCCCAATGGTGTGATATTTATTCCAACATTTGTATTCACTCCATTCAGATCTATTGGATAGTTTTTGAAAATTTCATTAATCCTTCTTTTTATCCTAGTGTCTAGCTGGACCGTCCATGATTTTTGAAGCATACCTTTCACCAAATGTAATATTTCCACTAATTCAGAATCAATGTAATTATGAATTGCTCCCAAATCAATAAAAATAAAAATATGTTGATTTGTAATCTTACGTTCCACCTCTATCATATGGGATCGATTATCTAATTATCAATCCTCTAGGGTTCACTACTACATATTGAAAAAATTGCGATGAATACTTACGACGAAAGTAACCTTTAATCACAAAATGTAAGATAAAGAGTTGAATTTTTAAATGTTTTTATAAATCTAGCCCATGTTTATCGCTCTTCCAACGAAACCTTTGGCTATCGTCGCAAGAGTGACGAAACCATACATACTTCTCAAGAGCGTCGAACATGAAGATAGTGGAATCTCATCTCTCTTGCAATGACCTTTGGCTATCGTCACAATAGAGACAATTTAATGATGACCGTTACACTATTTGAAAAAGTCAACATTGACCATTATGTTGTTTGATAAAGTCAACATTTACTTGGTCAAATTTCGTCTCTATTGCGACGAAACAAAATCTATAAACATTTTGAAAATTAGAGATGTTGGGACAATCTAATTGCTATAACAACGACAGTTCAGAAAGGGTATTTTTGTGTGGAAGAATGTCAAAGAATATTAGAGGTGGGAAAAAAAGTAAAGCAGGTGAAAATGGTGATGGTAGATGTTATTTCCCTTGGAAAACATTTTTCCGTACACGTCCCATAAGAATTTTAATAGCAACAACTACAAAACATTGTATGAAATATGGGCACATTGATGGGGGATCGAATGAATATCATCCCATTGTAATTAACTATATATTCGTTATCTATTTTTATATTGTCGATTTTATATAAAATTATATATATATGTATATATATTGTTTGAATATTTGTTATAGTACACACTAATTTTGCATGATTGTTTGTAATTATAAATTTAGAGTTTCCCTCTAACTTTCTACATAATATTGCACCAAGTAGTACTAGTAGAAATGATGTTGTACAAGTTGAGGAACATGATCAAGAAAATGAGGATCTCATGGAAGAAGATGATTGGACAAATCAAGTTATTGATCCCATGGAAGAAGATTATGGGACAAATCAAATGATCCAAGATTTGTTTTCTCATCTATATGAGGATGGGGAAAGTGATGGTATTTATGATGAACCTATATTAGAAATGGAAATTAAACAACTTTATGAAGGCTCAAGAGAAAATATTATCTCCACTACGTTGTTACTAGTGAACTTAGAGGTTATGAATAATTTGTTGAACACTTGTATGACACATATCCTAAGGTATGTAATATGTTTCATCACATATTATACATAAATTTTGAATTCTCTCTATTTGTTTTTAGTGTTAATTAATGTGTAAAATAAGAATGCAATTTTTACAATTAATATTCTTTACATTAACTAGTTATTTGTTGTGTTGTAGATTGTTACGTGAATTTTTGTTACCATCCTCAATTATTTTACCTCACACATATCGAGATTTGCATGCCATTATGAAATACATTGGAATGGATTATAAAACTATAGATGCATGTCTGAATGATCATATTATATATTATGGACAACATGCTTCGAAAAAATAATTCCCACAATGTATTATCAGTAGATATCAAACCGATCAAGTAAAAAAAAGGGTGCCTCGAAAGGTTCTTCATCATATTCCCATAATTCCACGTTTGCAATTATTTTTCAGGTGTGAAAGAATAGAACAATTTATGGATTACCATGCATGTAACGAAAGTGGAGATGGTGTTATTCGAATTCCTATCGATGGTTATGCATTTAGAGAAATTGAGGGAAAATGGGCAGATTTCAAAGATGAACTTCATAATGTTAGGTTTTCATTGGTAGCTGATGGTGTTAATCCATTCATAGAGATTAAGTCTATTTACTTAGTGTGGCCTACTTTTGTTATAAAAAATAACATTCCTCTTTGGATATCAATAAAGAGGGTGTACATAATGTTCACAATGATTGTTTCAAGTATTTGTTTACATTAATTTTTTGAATGTAACATTTTAATTTGTTTCATTTTTTGCATAATATCTTTTGTTTATTTATTTACTTATATATAGATATCATGGTTATAGTAATTATGTGTAATTTCAAACAATTAGGTAAGTAACATGTTAAATATATGAATGTATATATCGAGCCTCTTATCGATGAGCTACTAAAGTTATGGGTTGACATCACTATGTATGACATCTGTAAACCAATCAGGGAGAAGAAATTTAAATTCCATGGAATACTTTTATGGACAATTCACGATGCCCCATGACTAACATATTTTTGTATTATGTAGAATTTTATTTCTCTTTAATACTATATAATTTTTTAAAGATATCATGCTGCATATTTAATTTTTAAATAATCTCATCGTATAATTGACATTAATATATCTTTTGCGGGTTTTCAAACAAAGGGTAAATTTTCATGTCCAGTTTGTGGTCCTAAGATGAAGTATCGTCTTTCAAAAGTTTAGGAAGGGTGGTGTTCCTTGAAGGCATGAAACTCACTCCCTAAGAACCATAGGTATCGTACTACTAGAAAACATATTTTCAATGGAAAACAAGAGATTGGTTTAAAACCAGAAGAATGACACCTCACCTATGAGTTTAGGAGATATAAGCCAAAGAAATCGTCAGATGCATGAATTTATTTATGTATTTTATATCATGTAATGTTTTGAATGTTTATTTTAATCATTGAATTTATTTTTACCATATTTGATAATTATTTTTTGGGTTTTTTTATGAACTCTTCATAGAAGGCCACCATGTGAAGGTATTAATAATGGGCTTCCATAGGAATGAAAATGTTAGCCCTCAATTCATAAAGGTTTTCCTACTATGAGGAGCTAATAATAGATCATTTGTTTCATTATAGTACATGTGGGAAGAATGTGATTGAAGCGTTATGGTGAATCATAGATGGTAGGAGGGATAAAAGAAAAAATTGTCAAAATTTGAGCCGACCGAGGGAAATGATAATGCAATGTGAGTGTGATCGATCAAATGAAATTACTGGACGGAGATGATCCGGATTATTTTTTCGGTGTGAAATGAGAGCGAAGATATAGCACATAAATATTTATAGATATTGAAAGAGAGACAAAACGTAAAGATGTAAGCCGAAAATATAACAAGAGTCACGGATATATAGTAATACATGGTTTATATTAATGAAATATATGTATAGAGACTATAAAAATAGAGATTGAAAGAATCTCTAGAATGGTGGCATCTTATCTACGAGAAGATATGTGATGGCTACAAAATTCTGATAAAGATGAGGATTTTTATTGAGAATCTAAGGACCTTTTTTAACATAAGGAAAATCCAAAACTAACCCGAAGATGAAAAGCCAAAAGGTTTAGGGCCCGATGAAATTGAATTGAAATATCATCAACTTCCAGGCATAACTTTGGCATATGATCTTTATTTTGGGTGCATGATAGCTCGATTAGAAAGATGTTTCCTCCCCGTTTTCAAAAAAAGCGTCATTTAGGGCCTCAAAACGGCGCTGAAAGTTCAGGACCTAAAAGCTGCTAAAAATAGTAAAATTACCAAAATTGCGGAACATTGTTTTTGAGCCAGTTGGAAAAATTGGGTGGTCACCGATATCCACCTAAATCAATCCCCCACCCTTAGGAATAAATGGTGTCCATTTAGATTTGAATTCTTTGGGAAGAGGAAGCATTCTTTGAGTCCAGAATCTTTGTGAGTTGCTTGCCTTTCTGGAGAAGTTATGTTGCTTAGATTGTTGAAGGTTGTCATGAACTTGTGGGCGGAAGGGTTGAAGGACATTTTTTAACCAGTCTAGCTACATGAGATGATGTGCAAAAGGAATCTTTGTGCTTTTACGCAACCTTTTGACTTGCTTATGTTGGATAGAAGGTGTAGATTTTAGTTTGCAATATCCTTTTTGTTCCATATTTTTAGGTAGATTGTGAAATAATATTTTTTGGAGTATGAGATACTACTTTGTGACAGTTTTTAGGTGGAACAATGGTCGAAATTACCTCTGGCTGATAAGCCAAGAGATGACCCCAAATTAACAATGACACTCTGAGTTGAGACTCACCAAAATAATGGCTTCCACATATATGGTTGGACCAAGAGCACATCAAAAACATCCAATGGAAACATCACATAATACCTCATCCGACGAAGGGTTGGATGCTATATGGAAATCAACAACGGGCTGGCTGACCCAGTCTGGGTAGCAGCAAAGCCGATGTTACATGGATGTGGGTGTGGTGTTGTCGACAATCAAGCGTTTGACGACCTCTGCTAAGATGAGGTTCTTTTGGCTTCATTATCAACAATAAAATCTGGTGGGGTCCCCTTCACCCACATCGTGAATGAAAGAGTGCTCCCTCGCCGGGATCTAGTGGTTCTTACGGTTGAATTGTTGTGGTCCGCGACAATAGCAGGTGGAACATCGTCAATGATCTATCTTTTCACGATATTTTCATAATGGTTTGAATCGGGTTTTGGTTCCTTGTCTTTGATCTAGGCCACTAATGACTATTTTGAGTGACATTCATGATTGTTGTGCCAGGGTCCTTTTATAGGACTCGCACCATTTTCCAATGTCCTTCTTGTCTTCCATTGACCCTTCTTTTCTCATTGAAAGCCGACTAGTTTTAGGGAGACTATTTGTTAGAATTCGTCTTTATCTCCAAGAATTAGATTTACATTTGTAGATTTGAGATCAAACTCACAATTTTGTTCTAGTGCTTAATTTCTGCTCAATTTAACAACATATCGATAAGAAGCGAGAGTAGTGAATCTAGAAAATCCATTTAATTTTGGGTGTATCTGTGTAGAGCCCGAGGGTATTTTAGAACCAAATGTCATTGAGGGTCTTTGATACCTAGCTTGGTGTGAAAAGTATGGAAGGTATTGAGTGAACTTTGGAACTTCTTGGCCCCTCTCTTTACACAGCATGGTCCATCTCGTATCTTGGTCCATATATAGTTGCCAGCGAGGGTAATACTATTGCTTTTACCACATCCACAAAATTCCAAGTGGGCTCGGCCCATATATTCCAAACTCCTATGGAAATTTCATGCAGTTTCTCACAATGTTTTGACATTTTGGGAGATATTTAAAAGTCTTGAAGGTGATCACTACATCCGAAAAATTTTGAACAGATAAATAATCTTCTAACATATTTAACTATTTGTCTATGGAATCCACATCTATCGACCTTCAAATCACAGGGAATATCAAAATTAACATGTACCTTGAAAGGAAAGGTGCCTCAAAGTGGTTGTTTAATGAAGATGTGTCTATTTTTATTGCCAGGCGTTGAAGGATGGTAGGGAAAAATTCTCCATCCATTTTAATCCCTTGGCGTGAGCTTTGCTCAACATGATTAGGCAAATCCTTTGCTCCGTCATTTTTATTTTTCTTACGCCATTGAGAGTTTATTGGGTGTGTGAGAGATTATCCTTGAGAGAGACAAGCTAGAGACCAACTTTCTATACTTTCATACCTGGAAATCCGAGGGGACATGCGAAAATGATCAAGAGCAACTTTGCTCACGATACCATATCGATTATTTTCGGCGCGAGATGAGAGCGGAGGTATAACACATGAATATTTAGAGATTTTTCAAGAGAGACAACAATATAAAGAGATATAGAAGAAATAAACAAGAGTCCTGGATATCACGATGGCCTTAATGAAATAAAATGTGAGACTATAAAGTCACAGTGAAAGACTAAAGTTAGAATGGTGTACGACTTATCAAAGGAAAGAGATGTGATGGCTACTGGCATTATCAATAAGGTGATTTTTACAATCTGTCTCTAAGGGCCTTTTAACATAAAATCCAAAACCTAACCGAGATATGAAAATCCAAAGGTTTGTGGGCCCAGGTAAAGGTGGTTGATCGTCGACTTCCTAGAGGTGTAACGTCATCACGATCTCCATTTGCAGAGCGCCGCGATAACTCGTTAGAAAGATATCTGAGGGACTACAACTTTTACGAGAAACATTGATCTATCATTCATGTTTCTCCCCATTTTCCCAAAAGCGTCGTTTAGGGCCTCAAAAAAAAAAAAAAAAAAAAAAAAAAAAAAAAAAAAAAAGTAAATTACCAAAATTGCGAGAAACTATTTTGAGCCAATTGGAAAAGATTGGTGGCCACGACCATCCACCTATCGAAATAACCTTCCATGAGTTCCATTAATAGAAACCTTTCAAATAAATGATGTAAATAGATCATTCAAAGAATTAAAATTTCCCACGGGTTTTGCTTCAAACATAAATAATATCTTAACAAAGAAGGGTGAATTTGTTGGGTTAAAAGTATGTTTGGCATACCTTCATTAAGGTAAACATTTTGGTATACATATTTATATATATTGGCCTTATATACATATTTTAAGTTTTTTTTTTTTTGTCTACTTTGGTAGAAACAAATAGCGATCATTATTTTTTGTTATAGTATGTTCTACCTTATCTCTCCCAAGCGAATTTGACAACAATGTCAAACAAGTTCTATATGATCTTGGAAAATACATGAAATTTGAAGGTTACATGATTTTACCATGCGAAATATTAGCAAATTTGTTATTGTACTTAATGACATGTTTTACTTGTAATATAATATATTATGGCTTATGTTATGATGAAGCGTGGTATTTTCTTGTAATGCAATCATGTAGATTGTTTTACTTGTAATGTAATATATTATGTTATGTTATGTTGAAACGTGTTATTTTCTTGTGTCACAATCTCATGTAGATGGTTTTCATTGAAAGGAATACATGAAGATGATATTAAGTATTGGAAGAGAGAAATTCCTCAGCTAATGTGTGAAATGAAAAAGTATATACCTCCAACATTTTTCAATGCACAAGAACACTACCTCATACACCAAGTTTAGGAGATTGAAATTTATGGACTTGTACACACATGGTCAATGTGGATGGTGGAGAGGCACTTGAAATCATTGAAGGATTTGGTTAGACAAATATCATGTCCTGAGGGTTATATGGTGGAGGGATGTATAGTATATCAATCCATGATGTATATTAGTCAAAATATTCCTAAATTAGCAGTGCCAACTATGCATGAAGTGGATCACATTTGGGATGTGAACTCCAAAACATTTGAATATTAGGTGCACCTGTTGGGTAAATGTAGAATGAAAAAAATGAGTCATCATTTCTCTTGTTTTTTATTGGAAACTTCACCAAATGGATGTTAAG
>SNQJ01S0029143.1:0-17968 GCA_010110895.2 Picea sitchensis
ACCCTACATTGTGTACTGGTTTATGAGCAATTTGTTCTTCGCCCACTTAAGTTTATTTACTGATTATCAATCCATGAGAGCACTGGTTCATTTGTTTATCATCTTGACTGTCTGAATACCATGTTTGAATTGAGTTATCCCACCGATCAATCTACACAAAACACAAAAAACATTTTTACTTGAAGTTACCAAGCACCTTTGGTTTACAACCACAAAGGGTTTCTTGGAGTGATAACACATATAGTACATATAGAATTATATATATATATACAAGGTATATAGATACCATTGCAGTTTGTACCGATACAGAATTTATTAAAAGAAATTTAATGAATGAAATAGAAACCCACACAGAGATCTGTGTCATATTATTCGAATAAACAAAATATGCTAATCCTACAATACACTACCTCTCGTTTGAAGAAATTATCAAATAAGAGATTAACTCTCGTCCTTAAATTCTATTTATAATACCAAATGAAACTTCATAAGTTTCGCTGCCCTATTATGAGGTATTATAGAAGTGGAATGTTCCATAAGCATAAGCATTCATAGACATTTATTCAGGTCCTTTACCAATAAAATAACTTAGACTTCACTTTCCATTCATACAGAATAAAAAAATCCCAACTGAGAAATACTCTCCGCATGAAAAAATCTACAATTTAATAAATGATTGAATATACATGCGAAACTATTCACTCGGGGCTCATGAAAGGGGATGATATATAAATGGAAATACATTCGTACAGTTCTGTAATTACATTAAGCAATGGAAAAATCCTACCAGTCTTTTGAAAACCCCCTCACACAGTCTAAAAGACGATAGTTATACAGGAATGTAGATATAATTATAACACTGCAATTATGGTTGAGCATTCTGAATTTTAAACCACGAAACTGTAACCCTACTCCGCCCTTAAATTGACAACGCAGATCATCGTTAGCTACTCCTGTTGTGTCCAATATAAATTTTATCAGTTTAGAGTAAAACATACCGGCAATAACATAGGAGATGTCGAAATTAAATAAAATGATACATTGTGATCCAACATTCAGAGTTTAAAGAAGGGCCTCATTCAAAAACAATAATCTTAGTAACTAAATTCAGAGAAATGCAAATCCTGAACCGAATTAATTCAATAGTCATTTACATACTTTAATTGTACAGGATAATCCTGTAGATGATTCATTGAAAGAATCATATTATCATAAGCCAAACCTAGACTTCAAAGTTACCTTGGGGATTTCTTTTTCCTTTTCTGAGCCTATAAGGAACTGAGCAAAACTATTTATAAATACTACTTTTAAACTTGCAATCGGGACTGTTCGAACCCTGGAAGGGTACAGAACGAAACTTGAATACATGTTGCATCTTGCGCGCGTATGAACCCCGGGTCCTTGGCGCATACAACAACCTGGAAAAACCATCATACAAAGATTAGTAATTTATATGCGAAAAAAAAAAAAAAGATATTAAGAAGTACACCAATAGAGTGAGATGGGTTATTAACAAAACATTACTTAACTTCCAATATGCGATTCACATGTCTTCCTTGTCCTTGTTTTTTTCCAGTCTAGATAGACGTCCAGGGCCGAGGGTGAAGGGTGAAGCAACACACTGATGGGTACCCTCGCATCAAACAGGGCCCATCGTTAGTGATACGTTTCCACTCTTGAAACGAGTTAAATAACATAAGGAAAATATTTACACAGTATAGTAGATAATGAAATATAGTAGTCGAATATACTAAGTCCCTTGCATACAGGAACAACATATAACATTTTAAGTCAGTCTAAATCTTCCTTTAACCAGAACTATGCTTAACTAGATTGCACCTAGCTTACCCACACCCCAACTTTCTTAGAAAGGTAAAGTCCACTTTCAACATGGATAGGTTCTGGCCTTTAATGTGGGAGAATGTTTGGTTAACCCAGTTGGCACCTTGGAAGCAAGGTCTCCCCTGTACTAATCAAGTAAACAAACACACAGTAGGGATTTAATACCCAAACTCATGACTTTCTCGACTAAGAACCCCGGTCTGCGATAGGGAGTTTTTCTTTTAAACACCAGACCCCTGATTATGGGTAAATGAGGCTCGCCTCACCTCTCCCTAACAGAATATAAGCATTGATAAACATTAAGAAAATCATTCCTCCAGGAGGGATGTAGGATGAATCCAAAGAATACAGGGAGGTCACACGCAAATGGGAAATCAATAGGAATAAAACAGACATGATGGGATAACCAGTGACAAGATTCTTAGTCATTGTTTTTCCGAAAAATGCACCATCTTATTTAACCAAGCTGGGTTTTATGACTGAGGAAAACTTACTCGGAAGATGGTCCATGCCATCTGTTGCAACTATGAAGCGACCACTGTGGCATTGGACTATGCATGAACCAAATCGTGTGACATAGAGATGCTTCGCATAAAAACAACTTTGACAAACAGTGAACCTACTCCAACCCTAAGTGACGCAATGATGACTAGGAGTAAATGTCAAGAGTGCGGAGGATGGATAGCCATGTGAAATGGAAGAGTCGATTTGACACCTTAGGTGTAAAGCCCAGTAAATACATTGGGACTCGTAGGTCTACCATCAATGGAGTTACAGAGCCTTAACTATTATGACAGGGAACTGTCTCTTCCACTTAAAGAGTGGCATAAGTTGACATCTTCTTGACTTGACAGAAGTTAAATTCATTTCAAAACGTCTTTGTCAGTCAAGGCAACGGTTCAATCCTAGTTGTCAAATTTCCATTTGGCTTTCATATTTAATTCTTCATTTCAACCAGCTATCGGTTCAAAGAACCACTCAATAGCCATGACTTGGCAGTTAGATTAGTTGTTTGGTGTACAAAATTGACCCCATGGCTAATATGGCTAAAGATCTAGATAAAGTTTCCTAGGGTTAAAAATCCACAAGTGCACTTGTGCGCGAATATGGAACCTTTGTTAAACAAAGAAATAAATGAGTTGTAGTATGAACAGTAAGACTGTACTTACATACGTAGACCTAAAGGCTAAAATGGTTTTATTAAAACCTTGGGAACACTTCCTTATAATCCTTTTAAATGTGCTTAAGCAATATAAGATAAATGGGATATATTTTGGTAAGTGGAAATCTAGAATTTTGTAATAAGATTTGTGTAATAGAATTTATAAAAAGGTTTCTTTTTACAAAGCTTCATCACTAAGTGACATCAAGTTTGTAGAACTAGAAACCCTTATTCTATCAATAAATTATTTAGAAGATAGATAAACAATTTTTTTTTTGGTAAATATGAGTAAATTTGAGGTTCATTACATATAGTATCAGAGAAAATATTACAACACTAAACCTTAACAGAGCCACGTTAGTTACTTGGCATATTTTTTGATTTATGCAAAACTAATAAACCTGTATTGTTACAAACAGAAAACCATTTCGGTTTTGTGTTAATTATGGCATTTCAAGATGATGCAGAAATCTGAATTGAAGGAAACCGGGAATAGAGACGCGCTAGAGATCCAATACATAATAGTGACGGAATATCACCTACAGAAGTGCTGGAAACAATGAGTAATCTCATTGTTGAGCTACAAGTTTTCAAAGACGACAATGAGAAACTGAGGAAATCACAACAAGAACAACAGGAAATAAATGAAGTCTTGTTGCACAACATAGTGACTAAGAAAATACCAAAGGATGATAATAATGAAGAAGAGGTCAGTAAAAGGGCCTCCAAGAATTATGGGCCATAAGTGGAAATAGGGGACATTCCGTCTGAAGGCACATCTTCAGATGAGGACAAAACTAAAGTAGACCGAAAAATAAAACAAGTAGACCACCTTGAAGGATAATTTAAGAAGATTAAACCAGCTAGCTTTGATGGAGAATTCAGAATAGGAGAAGAAGATGAGGCATGGTTATTGGACATAAAAAAATACTTCGAGATATATAACTATTCCAATAATATGAAGGTTAGAATGGCCATTTACAATATGAAAGAGAAATCCAACATTTGGTGGCAAGATCTGAAGTTGGCCAAGGGCCTAGAGGAGAAATAGATGGAATGGTCTGAATTTAAGAAATACTTCAAGAAGCAGTACCTATCTGAAAGATATTATGAAAGGAAAATGAAAGAATTTTACGAGTTACGACTTGGACAAATGACAATGGAGGACCTTATAAACAAATTCCTGGAATTACTAAGGTTTGTACCTTACATTCGGGAAGACAAGGTAAAATTCCAGTGATTCTTAAGTTGTTTACCGCAGTCCTATAGGGACATAATTGAGTTCGACAACCCCAAATCCTTGAGTTAAGCATTCAGGAAAGAAAAAATGTGCTACGACCAATACAAACAACGGGCAAAATTTCCCAAAGATTGGAAAGATAGGAAACAAGACTGAATGAACCAGCAGAAGAAGGGATTCTAGCCAACTCCTTATCGGAATGCAGCAAAAAGATTTCCGAGAAAATATCTTCACTAAAACTATCCAAGTATGCAAGGCAGGGGCAAACTGGTAAATATAGGAACAAATAAATTTGGGGACAGTCCTCATGAACCATTGAAGTGCTGGGAATGTGGAGAACCTCATCTAAGGAGGAATTGTCCACATTTAAATACAACAAACATAATCGTTGTACATAATTTGCAAGAAGCCTCGATGGTGGGTGATGTGGACAGAAGTCTGCATCAGATAAATGTAGCCATTGATGGTCGACAAGATGACCACTAGTCCTCTGTGGTGGAAATCGAAGGTAAAATCAACAACACCCAGATTTATGTTTTAATTGATTTTGGAGCTACGTGAAGTTATATCACTCCCGGATTAGTAGAGTCAAATAAAATTAAGAGAACAAAACACACAAAATATTTGTTGGTACATTTAGCAACAGGAACTAAAAGGAAAGTGGTTGATTTTATTTCTTATTTTGAATTTAGTTTAGATGTTCAAAACATAAAAACAAATCTGAATATTCTACCACTAGGATCTTACGATATGATTATCGGAATGGATTGGTTGGAAAAGCACAAAGCAGTTCTAGATTGTTTTACAAAGACACTTAATTATAAATAAGATTATGACACTACTAGAACAACCCAAGGTATACCAAAACTGGTATCTGTTAAGACAAGTCACAACAATGCAATTCAAGAAATGCATGAGAAAGGGTTGTCAAGTCTCTGCCATTCAAATAACGAATCTGTTAGAAAAATAAGATAACCCCAATCTGGAAGAGTTTGTTGTCCTATGTAAATTCAGAGACGTATTTGTTGATGAGATACCATAATTACGTCCTAGAAGGTAAATAGACTTCTCCATAGACCTGCTACCTGGCTCAGCCCCTATCTCCAAAGCACCTTACCGAATGAGTCTACCAAAATTGACAAAATTAAAAATACGACTGCATGAATTATTGGACAAAGAGTATATCAGACCGAGTGTTTCACCATGGGGAGCCCCATACCGCTTTGTGAAAAAGAAATACAATACTCTAAGACTTTGTATCAAATACAAACAATTGAATAAAATGACTACTAAGAACAAATACCCCTTACCTAGAATAAACAATCTGTTCGATCAAGTAGGTGGGGCCAAGATCTTTTCAAAGTTGGATTTACGATCTGGGTATCATCAAGTTAGGATAAAATATGAGGACATAAAAAAAACAAGCTTTCGAACAAGATATGGACACTACAAATTCGTAGTCATACTATTCGGACTCACTATCTCACCAACCACATTCATGTGCCTAATGAATAGTATTTTCATCCAGTACTTGGACAAGTTCGTACTAGTATATATCGACGATATTCTAGTCTATTCTAAGAAAGAGGAAGAACATGAAGAAAAATTAAGAATAGTTCTGCAAATGTTGAGGAAACACAAACTATATGCCAAATTTGATAACTGTGACTTTTATCTAAAGAAAATACAATATCTAGGCCATGTAATTTCAGTAGAAGGCATTGTCATCGACCATGAGAAAATAAAAGCCATCATGGAATGGCCGATACCTAAGGACGTAGCCCATATCTGGTCATTCATGGGAATCACCAGATATTATCGCAAATTTATAGAAGGGTTTTCCAATATAGCTTACCCTATCACGTCTTTACAAAAGAAAGGGACCAAGTTTAACTGGTCACAAAAGTGCCAAGACAGTTTTAACAAGATGAAAGAATTATTGACAATTGCACCCATCTTGAAGGTGGTAGACCAAAATAAAGACTTTACCATATGTGTCGATGCGAACAAAGAAGGACTAGGTGGTGTCCTAACTTAGGAAGGACACGTGATTTGTTATGAGTCCCGGAAATTAAAAGAACATGAGCGAAATTATGTCACTCGTGACTTAGAATTGGCAGCAGTAATACACGCCTTAAAAATGTGGCAACACTACATAATGGGAAGAAGATTTCTACTATTGACAGATAATAGCGGTGTGAAATACTTGTTTAGCCAACCAGATCTTAATGCAAGGCAAGCAAGGTGGCTATCATTTTTGAGTGAATTTGGCTTTGAGGTCATACATATCAAGGGTAAGGAAAATAAGGTAGCATATGCCCTAAGAAGAAGAGTCCATGTGTTATTCTAAATAAATGTCAGTAGAGAAGAGAGTGACCTGGAAGAGAGAATAAGGACAATAGGTATTAACGACAAAAATTACACCAAAATGATGGTAGAATTACAAAACTGTACCACAAACTCAGATAAAACAGATCTGAGTATCGACAAAAATGGACTATTACGATTTAAAAACAGACTTTACATACTAGATTCAGCAAAATTAAAGGCAACAATCTTGGATGAAGTGCATAAGAAACCATATTCTGGTCATCCAGGATACCATAAAATGATGACGACACTTAGAAAATTATTTTACTAGCCTAATATGAAAGGCGAAACAACAGAATATTTGGCTAGGTGCCAAGATTGTCAGCAAGTTAAGGCCGAACTCCAGCATCTAGTCATCCTACTACAACCATTGCCAGTACCAGAATGGAAGTGGGAGACCATATCGCTAGACTTTATTATAGGTTTCCCAAAAAATCAGAAACAAAATGACTCTATTATCGTTGTAATCGACAAACTCAGTAAGTCTACACACTTTATTCCTATAAAGTCTACTTTTAAAGCTATAAATATCGCTAAAATATTTATGAAAGAAATTTTTAGACTACATGGTATTCCTAAAACGATGATTTTTGATAGAGACGTAAAATTTACATCTTCTTTATGGAAAGCATTACTTGCAGGGATAAAAACTGATTTTCATTTCAGTACGAGTTATCATCCAAAAATGGATGGACAAACCGAAAGGACAAATCAAATCGTAGAAGATATGCTCTGCATGCACATAAGAACAAAACCGAGCAGGTGGGAAGACTACCTCCACCTGGTAGAATTTACATATAACAATGGATAACAAACGTCAGCTAAGTTGAGCCCCTTTGAGGTACTACACAACATAAAGTGTACAACTCTGATTAACTGGGATAACCCGGTTGAAAAACTTGTGGTTGGACCAGAGATGCTCCAAGAAATGGAAGGTACGGTAAGCCAGGTACAACAAAACTTGAAAGTGGCACACGATAGACAAAAAAGTTATGCAGACCAGAAAAGAAGACACTTGGAGTTTCAAGTGGGAGATCATGTTTACTTAAAAGTCAAAGCCCGAAAGAGTTCACTAAAACTCAGAAAATGTGTCAAGATGACACTCACGTTTTATGGGCCCTTCGAGATACTAGCTCAAATTGTTCTCGTAGCATACCAACTTGCACTTCCAGCTAATCTTAAAATTCATAACGTGTTTCATGTGTCTTTGTTAAAAAATTATGTTCATGATCCTACTCATATGATCGATTGGAGCTTGGTGCAGGTGGAACCAGAAGGCGAATTCCAGGTGGAACCCCTGTGCATTCTGGACCGGAGTGAAATATCACTTCGGAACAGAGTCGTCGCTCAGGTAAAGGTCCAATGGAAGAACTTGAGTCTTGAGGAGGCCACTTGGGAGTTGGAGGGAGATTTGTGGAAATCTCATACCATCATGTTTGAAGAAAGGAACGAATAATGAGGATAGTGTTTTATTGAAGGGGGAAAGGATGTGAAATCCCCATAAATAAATTATTTTGAAATTAAAAAAAAAAATTGTTAGAAATGTATTTTGGTTTTAGTAAATTCAAATTTGAAATTTTTTTGCCATTTATGGAAATCCCGAATTTTGAATTTGATATAATTGTAATTAATTACTATGACTATTGGGAAGAGACCTGATCTGACCCAACTAAATATTTTACTACGACACTTGTATGTAAATAGAATATTGTTTTAATTATTGCAGGGGGACAAATGGAACAACCATGTTAAATTTAGTTGACCATGACTCCATGAGTGGGGAACATGTCAGAACTACCTTTGGGCTGATTGTTACAAGTGGAAAATAAGGGATTTGACCACTGGCAGCCCCTGGAAATCAAGGATTTAGAAAGCTGCGAAAATTCCCAAGGGGGGGGAGTAAGACCTAGGAAAAAATATGTTTTGCTAAATAGAATATGTGAGGAGGAAAGACTTTGCCTAGTATGTTGAGGAAAAGAAATTGATGTATACTTGTTGTTATGAACACTAAATATTGAGTGTGAGGCAAGGAGACAACTACAGATAGAGGAAAATTTGTTGAAGAGGAGATTTCAAGTTCACCCTCATGGATTCACGGTCAGGATAGGGGGTGAATCGAGAAAGTAACTTGGATTTCTGGGTCTACGGTTTGGAGGAACGTGGTTGTTCCCTTTGTCTTCCCGCGAACTTGTTCAGATATGTTAAATATTATCCTTCTTTGTTTGAATGATTTTATGTATCCAAAATGATGCCTCTCTTTTTGTGTTAAGTTGAAATAATATTCCATGTGTGCCATTTGTTTGTTGTATGAAGTTATGATCAAAGACCAAATTATGGAATAGCTCCTTCTGAAACTAAAATCCTAGGCAGTATGATCTATGTATAATGAAATTGAAAGAATAGGTGCATCTATAGGTGTATGTTTATTTCTGTGATTAAAATTCTGGGTAGAATTATTTATGAACGAATGAACTCGAAAGGAACAAATCTTTCTACAGGTACATTCTGACTTCTACAATTGAATTGCTAGACAGATCTATCTTTGAATGATTGAGTAGAACAAGTCAGTACATATAGTACATATAGAATTATATATAAATATATATATATATATATAGATACCATTGCAGTTTGTACCGCGTACAGAATTTATTAAAACAAATTTAATTAATGAAATAGAAACCCACACAGAGATCTGTGTCATATTATTTGAATAAAAAAACTATGCTAATCCGGCAATCCACTACCTCTCATTTGAAGAAATTATCAAATAAGAGATTAACTCTCCTCCTTAAATTCTATTTATAATACCAAATAAAACTTCATAAGTTTCTTTGCCCTATTATGAGGTTTTTAGAAGTGGAATAGGGCCTGACTTAATTAAATAGTCATTTACATTCTTTAATTGTACAGGATAATCCTATAGATGATTCGTTGAAAGAATCATACTGTCATAACCCAACCCCAGACTTGATAAAAACTATCATACGAATATTAATAATTTATATGCAAAAAAAAAAAAAGAGATTAAGAAGTACACCAACAGAGGGAGATGGGTTATTAACAAAACATTACTTAACTTCTGATTTGTGATTCACATGTCTTCCATGTCCTTGTTTTTTTCCAGTCTATATAGACGTCCAGGGCCAAGGGTGAAGGGTGCAGCAACACACTGATGGGTACCCTCGCATCAAATAGGGTCCATCATTAGTGATACGTTTCCACTCTTGAAACAAGTTAAATAACATAAGGAAAATATTTACACAATATAGTAGATAATGAAATATAGTAGTCGAATATACTAAGTCCCTTGCATACAAGAATGACATATAACATTTTAAGTGTAATCAAAGTCTAAATATTCCTTTAACTAGAAGTACGCTTAACTAGATTGCGCCTAGGTTACTCACACCCCAACCTTCTCAGAAAGGTAAAAGTCCACTTTCAACATAGATAGATTCTGGCCTTTAATGTGGGAAAATGTTCGATTAACCCAGTTGGCACCTTGGAAGAAAGGTATCCCCTATACTAATAAAGAAAACAAACACACTGTAGGGTTTTACTACCCAGACTCATAGCTTTCTTGGCTAAGAACCCCGACCTGCAATAGGGAGTTTTTCTTTTAAACCCCAGACTCTTGATTATGGGTAAATGAGGCTCGCCTCCCCTCTCCATAATAGAAGAGAAACATAGATAAACCTTAAGAAAATCATTCCTCCAGGAGGGATGTAGGATGAATATAAATAATATAGGGAGGTCACATGCAAATGGGAACTCAATAGGAATAAAACAGACATGACAAGATTACCAGTGACAAGATTCTTACTCATTGTTTTTCAGAAAAATGCACCATATTATTTAACCAAGATGGGGTTTATGACTGAGGAAAACTTACCTGGAAGACGGTCCATGTTGTCTATTTCAACTATGAAGTGACCATCGTGGCATTAGACTATGCCTCAACCAAATCTTGTGACACAGAGTCGCTTCGCAGAAAAACAACTTTGACAAATGGTGAACCTACTCGAACCCTAAGCAATGCAATGACGACTAGGAGTAAATGTAAAGAGTGTGGAGGACAGATAGCCATGTGACAATGGCAAAGTTGATTTGACACCTTAGGTGTAAATCTCGGTAAATACATTGGGACTCACAGGACTGCCATCAATGGAGTTACAGAGCCTTAATTGTTATGACAGGGAACCGTCTCTTCCACTTAAAGAGTGGTGCGAGTTGACACCTTCATGACTCGACAGAAGTTAAATTCCTTTCACAACATATTTGTGAGTCAAGGAAACAGTTTGATCCTAGTTGTCAAATTTCCATTTGGCTTTCAGATTTAATTCTTCATTTCAACCAGCTACCGATTCGAAGAACCACTCAAGAGCCATGACTTGGCAGTTATATTAGTTTTTTGGTGTACAAACTTGACCCCATGGCTAATATGGATAAAGATCTACTGAAAGTTTCCTAGGGTTAAAAATCCAGAAGTGGACTTGTGCGCGAATATGGAACCTTTGTTAGACAAAGAAATAAACGAGTTGTAGTATGAATGGTAAGACTGCACTTACACACGTAAACCTAGAGGCTAAAAGGGTTTTACTAAAGCCTTGGAAACACTTCCTTATAATCCTTTTACATGTGCTTAAGCAAGATAAGATAAATGGGATATCTTGTGGTAAGTGGAAATCTAGAATTTTGTAATAAGATTTGTGTAATAGAATTTATAAAAAGGTTTCTTTTTACAGAGCTTCATCACTAAGTGAAACCATGTTTGTAGAACTAGGAACCCTTATTCTATCAATAAATTTTTTAGAAGACAGATAATTTTTATTTATTTTTCTTAAATATGAGTAAATTTGAGGTTCATTACATGAAATCAATGGAAGGACACCCATTGAAAGGACATAATTAAGACATCTCTCATAATTAAGATCGAGGTACAAAGAAATAACTTGATGATTTGGAGGAACTCGGACAGACATCATGTTAACAAACCAATGACCCTGTACATCTTTCATATGCACCAGATGCAAGGAGTGCACGAAAAAGACCCCTTGAATAGAAACCATTAATGAAAAATGATGACAAAGGTGAGGAAACCACCAATAAGGATAATGGAATTCAATGTGTGAATAGATTTATTTCCTTCGAACACAAGGGAGACCTCCCAGTTAGCGACCAATGAGGAGATGTCGACTATTGGGTTCAAGGTTACCTTCCCATAATGAAAGTAGGACCAAGGTGCATGGTAGGAATACAACTTCATGTAATTATAATACAAACTGAGGGTATGACCGACATGCAAAGTCAAGATTTCTAAGAAATTTACGACACATGCTTATAGACATCCTTTTAAGAAGAGGATGAGGCATATGGAGGACTCTAGAAGCATAGACATAATAATGAAACTTTTTGATGCAGAAGGCACCAATCAAACTCTCCATAAGGACTAGAAGAGTAACCAATCGAAGGAGTAAATTCTGAGTAACCAACTCAACTTCCTAAGGTCATGATAAACCCAAACTTTGGATGACAAGGGGACTCAAAAGTTTGTGCTTTGTTCAAAGGCGACATGACTGTTGCCAACATGAGATAATATTTTTTTCTCACCCGTATTTTTTTCTCTTTCATAGACAAATGAATGTTATGATACATAGGAGGAAACAAGTCTCGCGAGTAAGAAAATAGCTCGAACAATGGAACATACCTATGCTCAATGCAAGGAGGTGCATGTAGGATATGGACACTATTGAGGAAAAGATATGAAATGATCTTACTCAAGAATTTTCAGATTATGCTTCGCTAAAGAAAAATAGATGGGAATGTCACTCTATGTTTATAGCCATCAAAAATAATATCCTAACTCACAAGTATTGATTACAGGTTCTTAGGCTAGTCTTTTTATAGATAAAATCTTGCTGGAAAATTCATTATTTATATGATTTTCTGAATATAACAGTTGTTGAATAAAAAATGTAGAGACAGAAGTAAAGACTCCAAGATTATAATCAAGACAAATGAGACATAAAGAAATCCTTTATTTCATTCCAATTCATCAAAGATTCATTCTCTTTACAAAATTTTGTGAAGAAGTTTTGGACCAAAGTCAAACTTAGACATCCCCGATGAAACATACAAAATGACCCGTGACAAAAAAAAAAAAAAAAACCAAACTCTAAAATTTGGATTAGCTTGCCACAGATTGTTGCCCACTTGACTCTCTGAAAAAAAAGTGTTTCAATGATGTAATTCATCCTTGAATCTTGTTGTTTACAATAAGACCCTTAGTATGCTTCTGCTTCTATCATCCTCTTGTTCTTCCCTTTCCTTTTTCCTTTAAGAAAATTAGAATTGGTTGAAGTAGTTGAACTACTTCATTAGCTAAGTTAACTAAAACTCAACCAAATTTTTAGTTAGGGGGGAAGTAATAAATCATAATAAGGGGTTTAAATAAATAATAACTAGTAGGCGGGACCCCTTGTAACTCCCTTTAGTTCTTAACAATCATAAAATAACTATTTAATTAATCAAAACACCCCTCCTTGTGACTCCCATCATCACATTCATATTTGACAATTTATCTCATTGATATTTGAAATTATTTTCAAAAACATATTACTCATACATCCAAAGAAAACATGTTGTCCAAAACTTCCGAAGTCAACTTTCATAAAAAATAAATAAAATAAAACTCAAAAACCATATTTTCCACTCTGAGATGCAATCTTTCCTTGATTGTCGTTGTCACCCTTAGAATTCTTTGAATTTGCCTTTGGCTTCATTGATCCTTTAGGTCTAATCTCGTTGATCACATGAGAACAATCGTCCCTCAAATGCATCTAGGAAGATACGAATTTATTAGAGCCATTGGAGGGTGAGGAAGGGACGATAGTGGATTTTCCTTTGTCAGGGGCATGGTGGGCCTCGGTTTTCAATCTTTTGCTAGCATGAGAGGACTGAACCAGTGAGTGGACATGTGTAGTTTGGGAAATCTTATTGATAGGCGGGGGAGTAGGTAGGGACAAATTGGGCCAGCCACGATGTTAGGAGACTGTCGGGTGGACAATCTCTTACCATCTATCATTTTCGGGAACCTTGTGTTGTAATGAGACATGAGGGGGCATGTGAATACCAAGGGCTTGTGGAGCTTGGAAGGGAGGCCTTTCAGGCCTATCCTGGACCACTCCTTGTCCAATCCAATTGAAAAATTCAGCCTAAAATAATTGGCCTAACTCTTGCGAGTCAACATCAAAGTGTATGGAGAATCTTGGCCTTCTTGGGCCTCTATTCCAATTACCTCTCCCTCAGTTTCCTCTGCCATGGCTACCTCAACTGAAAAAACTCATTCTTGCATGCATGATTTATTAGAAAATAGTTCCTTTACAACCATACATGAAAACTCCTTACAAATATGAAATAGACTTTCGCTCAACAACATATTAGACTCATGCAATCTAATCCATACAAATTGTTTAAATGTTGTCAATGAGCAGGGGGTGAACAAAAAGTCATGGGATATGCGAGGGGTTTGTATTGAGAGAAACATGATAAAATAAGGGGGAAACGAAACATGGTTACTTCTCAAAGATAAAAAACAGTCAATTCTAATGAAAACCAAAGAAAATATCACCGTGATCCAACCAAGAAACTGTGATTTCAAACTACTTCAATACATAATTATTCTTAATTGTGATTAAATTTTAAGATCAGGGAGTGAAAAATGAATGTGGGAAGGCGATGGGGTTGTAATTAGTGAAAAGTGATATAATGGTAGGGAAAGAGAGAAGACATTATTCATAAAATTAATTAAGTAATCCATAAAACCATTCTATATCAAACGTAAAAAGAAATAACACCAACCAAACAATCACTGTGATCGAATGAAAAACTACTCGTTGTAATTCAATGAATTCTATGCATTGACTTGTTCGTTGTTTGTAATCATATCTTTAACACAGTGTCACCAAAACCAGACATTATGCATCCCACAACAACCTGTAGAATATTTTTTTTTCTTCTCATTGTCCATTTAGTGTTTTAAAACAATTCCCAAATGAATACACAATCAGTTGTTTCCACTTTGTTTAGCATCAACTCATCAACCACTACCCACGAATTATTTCAATCATCAAATACAAACACAAAAATCATGACCGATTTCATCCTTTAGTTCATTTAATAATTAAATTTTAATGAGATTATAATGTCACAGAACCTGTGCCTATCTCTTCTATGATGCATGGTATTCATCAATGCACATAACGGATATCCAAATACAACCATCAATATTTTAATTGCAAAGATCCTGACTTGTCATTTAAACTCACAGACAACAATCACCATTCAACTTATACTATGATGTGGAATACACAGACCATTCGAAAAAAAACAAGAGCATTTATGTTATGGTACAAGTCCAATCACTCAGAATCTAAACACCCACAATGTTGGGCTATCAATCCAATACAACAAGGCAGACATAGTATACCCAATCTCATCACACAAATTGATCAAATTCCAACAAAATCATATTGCTTAAAAACCCGTGACCCTCTCTGATGGGGAAATCAATAATATCGATAACATATACAGTGAATAGCCATGCCATAATTACCATGATTGCAATACTCCCATTTGGAAATTTAAAACACGTAGTCACAACAATCATTAACTCAACCTAACATGTTGTAGGAAGGCCACACATACCCACGCATCACACACGAAGCATTTCTCTAACTTAATCAATTAAAACTAATGTTGGGTTAACAATTCAATAATCATAATGTAAAATACAACAAATGTGTATTTAATCCCATTTATCCAATCAACCAATTAACCATGATGAGATTATCAATTTGACTCTTATAATAACCAATTGCAATGACTAAATACCAATAACCAAAACCACTGTCAGGATCATCAATAGAGAAGAGCCAAAAATAGAACACTATCGACGATGCACCACCAACCCATAACCATCAACCATGTGTCCAACGGGACATAACAAATTCCCTTTATCAAAACTAAACTTTGAGTAATCAAGGATTCTCCCTATGGACCACCACAGGGAGACTAGAGTGGACCCCCAACATCGGGTGAGAACCTTCGAGACCAACGGTGCACACACTGGGTATACCACCACTAACTTCGCAGAAAAGGTCAAAATTCCCATGATAGGAAAGACTATGAACAAAGGAGCAAGGGATTCATTTTGGTCTTGTAACAACACTTAGAACACGAAGGGCATAACCCTTGTGGTTTTCCAAATCAGCCGAAGAATGCCGAGAGAAAACAAAGCCGAGAAATAACAATCAACCTTAAGCAAGTCATTTGGCATAACAACAATCATAACCTATTGTGCAAACATCAATAACATGAATGAACCCATACCCAAGTGAAACAATTCGCAGTGACACAAGTGCTTCAAACCCAGTAAACCCCATAACAACAACTAGCTCGTTATGGTGATAATAATGAGTGGAGACATCCAACCAATCTGGACCGAATGAAAACCCTTCAACCAAGACCAGTAAGGATGACTGAGAGCCTTCATGGATTCTAACACTAAGAATGGTCAATAAAACTGTGACTTCAAACATTAATGCAATGAAAACCACTCCAACCATTCATTCCAGAAAAATATCACAAATTTACATAGTTTCCAGACTTAAGGAAAGCACAGACCCATACATCATCGAGCCAATATATATGTCATAACCATAGTGGGCTCATGGATGGTGAAAATACATACCTGTAACCATGAAAACCTTAAAAACGTGATCTTGGCTGAGCAGTTCTTTCGTTGCTTGAAAATTGGAGCTTAACCACAACGATCACAATGGAACAATAGCCAAGCCAGGGTGACGGTCAGTGGGAGGGTATGGAGTGACGTGTAGTAAATGCACGTCACCTCCACCCCCACTCATTCAATTCCTTAGTAAATGATAGCCAACCTTCCATTAATTCATTGAATTAAACCATGCATCGAAACCAACATCCATTGTTTGCCAAAGATTCCACCCTATGTCACATTAACCACTGCCAACCATACTATAACGCATATCACATGTATTTCCATATAACTCAATAAATCATGTAGCCACTAATACCACTAGCTAGGACTAACAACCATCCTTTTAATTCCAATGCATATATTGTAGCATATTAATATAGTCTAGTTTCTTCTTTTTGTATTTTGTTTATCTAGATTTTACCTCTTTTCAACTACTCTTATGTGTTGTTACTAGCATGTCTATTGTGCAGGTGTCACAGTAATGAATTCGAGAACAAAAAGAAAGGGTAACAATGGACAACATAGGACATCATAACATGAAATTAGAGCCTAGAGCAACAAAATCAACACATAACATGCCTTATCCATCATTCATTTGTCGCAATTAGAACCAACACATAATAGGCCTTATCCATTGCCAATAAAACCAAGTTTTCATGAATCATGTGGGACTCTGTAAGCAATCTTGAACAACAGAATAAATATGAAATAAGAACCATATCTAATAGCCCAATCTACAAGGGTGTCCCACCTACTAGTATTACATATCTTATTAGCTTATAATAATAGGCTTTAGCAATACTTTGCGGGCAAAATCATTGTCTACGATTTTAATTGCCAACAAACCGGTGACTCCATAGGGAATTTGTTTCTCAATAGATTTAGAACTCAAAACTCATGGTTTCACAGACCAATAACAATAGGTCAAGAAGATATAACCAGGAATATTATGCAACAGGGGAAATGAGCGGATTTAATGGAAAAACGACCGAGAATTTGGGAATAACTCATAAAAAGTGTTAAGTATGAGGGGTTTTACCATTGTGTGCATAATCGTTCAACTGGGATCGACTCTTAACTTCAAGGAGAAAATTTATGAACTTGGTCTCTTAAATTCTCAAATGGTTGAAGAAAAGGAAAGCACAAGCAGGAGATAACCCAAAACAAATTTCTATACAACATAGGGAGAAGATAACGAATTCAAGGGTGATTTCAGGGGAAACATCGTAACAATTGTGTAAGATTAATTTTTATTGACTAACAATATGATCCAGGTGGATATCGGGGGCCACCCACCTTTTCCAAATGGCTCAAAACGGTTTTCTGGCCATTTTGGCAATTTACTATTTTTAGCAGGTTTTCACTTCCGGGGCCATTTTGAGGGCCTAAATGAAGTTTTTTTCGAGATCGAGATTCTCAATGATAGACAAAGGCGTGATTGAGCCCCCAAAATGAATCTCCTCGACGATACCTTTCCAACGATCTATCACACGCCTAAAACAGAGATCGTATGCAAAAGTTACGACCCTGGGAAGTTGATGCACCAACTTACCCAAAC
>SNQJ01S0029143.1:17978-61050 GCA_010110895.2 Picea sitchensis
ATCTCCTAGGGTTAGGTTTTTGGATGTCTAGGACTTTTGGCATTCCCGATTATTGTAAAAAGGCCTCCAGAGCCTCATTGTAACCATCTTCTTGCGAATGCAAGTAGCCGTCACATCTCTTCTCAGAGATAAGCTGCCACCATCCTAGCGAGTCTTTCACTCTATATTTTTACAGTCTCTGTACATTTCTTTGATTAATAGAAATCATGTATTACTGTATATCTGTGTTTATGGTTGCATATCTGATACATTTATGTTATATTATTCAATATCTGCAATATCTCTGTGCATTTCTTTATTATATCTTCGCTCTCATTTTGTGCCGAAAATAATCCGGATCACAATGCCTTGCATAAGTGTCACTATGGAAGAACTGATCCAACATCCTATTTTTGACCAAATCAACTAAAAGATGGTAAGTAACAAACGCATAACAGAAATAAAATTGCAAAAATTAAAACAACGACATTAAAATGACAGAAATGAAAAAGTAGCAAGAAATTTTTTAAAACAGAAAGAAAAAATCAAACTAATGTAAAGAAACAAAAATAGTGAAAAATTGAAGCAGAGCTAGGTTACTAGTATACATGAAATCCAACAACATTAAAACTTTTCATGTTGGCCCCACGTAATGTTTCAAGTGAGAACCATTAGTGTTGTAGGAAAACAATATCTCCTGTAAATCCTTTAGAATGTAAGAATTAGTATCCAGGAAAAAAACAATTTTGAATGGACCCAGAAATAACATTTGGAACTCTGAGGTAATTATGAGCCCCTTAATGTATATGATTAGATCATCAAGGTAGATATGGATATTGATAAATTTGATGCAGCCCTGCTCGACCTGCAGATCGGAGGGTCACGTACACAGGATCTTTTCCCTTACAATGGCCTGAAGAGCTCTCGAAAATGGCTCCTCTATTTCCCTTTCAGGAAATCTGCACCCACAATCAACTTCGAGAATTCCCCCTTGTACTCCGGGAGGTCGGACTTCGCACTTTCGTGAATCCGGTGGTCAAGCATCTTATCTCTCAATCTTCGAAAACCGAAATGATCAACACTTGACCCTTTTACTTGCCAGTTCGGATTTCTCTCTATCGCGATTTCGGGAGTTGCGATGTCAAGCAACTCATACCCTTGACTTTCGAAACCCGATTTACTGAAAGTCCGATGTGCTCGCAAGGTTGACCTTTCAACAACCTTCACTCTGTCGGGACTTCGGACTTCGCGATTTCACGATTCCTGATGCAAAGGTTTCGAGACTTCTCCCCACGAAATCCTGAAATGGTCAACAAAATTTGACTTATGTGTCGATAGTGCGCCACCTGTCCACCCTGCCGATTCCTATGGACCACACGATCCTTTTTTCCCTTCGAGACTTCACGTTTCATGATTTCGCGAGTCCCATTGCAAATATTATGGGACTCAACCTTCGAAACCCTGAAATAGAAACCCACTTGTAAATCCAATGGCCCCTGTGGCTTGGATCTATAGTTCTGCCTCTCCTGAGCTTGAACCTTTGGGAATACTCTTCATAACTCCCTTTCTCTTTCGTGAGATCTAACTACTCATGGGACTTCATGGATTCTCCACAGAGAATTCCGACCGTCCATCTCTTCCCTTGAGTACTTCTTCTCGAACTAAACAAAGTGTCTCTCATCGTGGAACTTGTCCTCCTGCGGTCCAACATTGCTACACCTTCCTTCAAATTTTCCAAGGTACTTGGACTCTTGCCTTCCTTCGACCCCTTCGAAGGTTCAAATTCTTTTGATCTTTCCCATGACTTTGAGTCTTTTAGAAAACTCTTGCCCACACTCCTTGAGGCAGAATTTCAAACACTTCCAAGTGTTGAACTCTTTTCGACTCTGTGCACTTCCTGCAACAATAGTCTCTCAATACTTCCCTCGGGTTCGTAACTCTGAGACTTTACTCGGCCTGCACACTCCTTGCACAACTCCTGTTCCTAAATTCACTTCTGAGGAAATGAGAACAAAATATATCTAGTCTGAGCTTTCAGAGACAAACCTATGAAACCTTTGTCAACGCACTCCCTCTGGACAGTTCAACTACACTCCTTGCAGGAACTCTTGCTCAGATAGAGAAACAATTGAACCTCATTTTCCTTACTCTCTCTCTCTCTCTCAGATTTCATACATCCAACAAGAAATCATTCATACATAGCATAAAAGAAATTGCATGGCAGAAAGAGTAAAACATTCATGAGCATAACATTCAAAGATGCATACACAGAGAATATTTGAACACCATGAGTCTGAATCAAAACCTTTTTGTATTAATCTAGATTTTATGTACATGGAATTCTCACTACAGCTCTCTTCTTCTTCTCTATGCTCTTGCTAATAATATTTTCAATAATACAAGTGAGGGTGTCTATATCCTGTTTCCTTCTTTTCTTCTAAACTGTCTAATCTACACATTAAATTATATCTACTTGCATTAACTATCATAAATGTCTTCTACCTACTAAGCACGAGAGCGAATCGCTCAAGGTCCATTTACATTTTACAAGTGTGCTCCTTCTTAATTATCTCATTTAAGATTGGCGCATTAACTTCAGGATAATTTCAAAATTTGCGTTGGCGCTTATCCATCTATCTTTTGCTTCCGCGCTGGCTCGCTTGAGATGCTCCTGCATCATACTCCCTTGCTTGAAAATTTTCATGGGCTCCTGTCCATGAGCTCACACACTGTCTGTCCATGCCTCTTGATCTCTGCTTCATTCTCCCAGCTGGCATCTTCAACAAGATGGCCCTTCCACTTGACCAAATATTCAAAGTATTGCTTTCGCCTGGTCTTCTTGCTAACCCTTTTGTCCAGTATGCACTCCATCTATGGATTTTCTGCAACTGGCATCTATTTGTCCACTGGAACTCTGACTGTTCATTTCCTGTCCCCGGTTCCTTAGATTTATATGGGTACAAATCTGAGATATTGAATATTGGATAAATTCCGATCCCATCGAGTAATTCAATCTCGTAACCATTTGCCCCAAATTTCTTCAAGACCTTACATGGTTCGATTTTCTTCATCTTCAGTTTATTATATGTTCCTCTCGACAACCTTTCCTTTCTCAAATGTGCCAGAATCAAGTCACCAACCTCAAATTGAAGTTGTTTCCTATGTTGATCTACTCTCCGCTTATATTCCTGGCTCGAATTCTGCAATCGTTCCTTCACCTGGCTGTGAAGTTCGTTCATCGCTTCTGCGAAATCTTCTACACTAGCGCTCCTAGTCGCAATCTGTTCTGAATCTCTCAATTCAGAAATTCCTCTCGGTTGCATGCCATAAACAATATGAAATGGACTCTTCCATGTGCTTCTGTTAACTGAGTTGTTATAAGAAAATTCCGCCTGTGTTAATATGTTGTCCCACTGGCTGTGGTGTCCTGTCACTAGGCTTTTCAACAAGTCTCCCATACTTTTGTTCACTACTTATGTCTGTCCATCTGTCTGAGGATGATAAGCTGAACTAAATGAAAAGTTAGTTCCTAGCTTCTTCCATAAGGTCCTCCAAAATTTTCCTATGAACTTAGTGTCTCGATTCGAAACTATGCTCCTTGGTAAGCCATGAAGTCGAATGACTCTTTGAAAAACAGATTCACAATGTGAGTTACGTCACTAGTTTTCTGACATGGAATGAAGTGTGCCATCTTGGAAAATCTATCCACCACCACAAAGATTGAGTCAGACCCTCTTTGTGTTCTTGGCAACCCCAATATGAAATCCATGTTGATTGCATCCCATGGCCTCTCAGGTATGGGCAATGGTTGATAAAATCCTTCATTTTGTTTCTTTCCTTTTGAGTGCTAGAAAATTTTGCATCTGTCCATGAATCTCTTGACGTATGCTCACATTCCTGACCAAAAATATGACTCATTCAACTTTGCGAATGTCTTGTCATGACCAAAGTGTCCTGCCAATCCTCCACTATGTTTCTCCTTCAGAAAATTCTCCCTCATGGAGCATTTCAGAACACAAAGTTGATTACCTTTAAACAATAATCCTTCCTGGATCATGTATTCTGTCCATTGGCTTCTACCTCTGAGAATTGGATTCTCAGTTGCTTCATGCGCCTCCTTAAAATCTGGATCATCCCTATACATGTCCCTGAGATCATCAAAACCTAATGTTTTGACTTTGAACTCCTGCAATAGCAAACACTTCCTGCTCAAAGCATCAACAACCTTGTTAGTAGTACCATAAATATGTTTAATCAAAAAAGTGAAATTTTGCATATACTCAACCCATTTAACATGTCTCTGATTCAACTTCTCCTGTTGAGTCACAAATTGCAGTGCATGATTGTCACTGTATAAGACAAACTCCTTTGGGATCAAGTAATGTCTCCATTTCTTCAATGCCTGAATGATAGCATAAAACTCCTTGTCATAAGTGGAGAATTTGACTTTCGCTTCATTCAGCTTCTCACTGAAGTATGCTATCGACCTCTCTTCCTGACTCAAGACTGCCCCTACTGCAAATCCACTTGCATCGCATTTCACTTGAAATGTCTTTTGAAAATCCGGCAACACCAGAATTGGTTTCTCCGTGATTCTCCTCTTTAACAAATTAAAACTCTTCTCAGCCTCTTATATCCAGTGAAAAGAATTATGTCTCTTCTTCACTGTGTCCATCATCGATGCACTAATTCCACTGAAATTTATGATGAAATTTCAGTAGAAACTAGCCAATCCGTGAAAAATTCTCACCTCAAAGATATTCTTCGGTGATGGCCAATTCTTAATTACCTCCACCTTATCTGGATCCATCCTCAATTTATCTGCAGAAATAAAAAAACCCAAATAAATGAGCTTTGCCTTCATGAATGAGGATTTCTTCATGTTTATCAACAACTTCTCCTGCTATAACCTCTTCATCACTATAGCCAAATGTTTCAGATGCTCTGCCACTGTTTTACTGAAAATAAGTATGTCATTCAGATATACGATAACAAATTTTCAGATGGACTCCCTCAGGACTCCGTTCATTAGTCTCATGAACGTACTTGGCACATTTGTTAAGACAAATGGCATAAAAAGCCATTCATACAACCCTTCATTGGTTTTGAATGATGTCTTCCACTCATCACCTTATCTCATGCGGATTTGATGATAACCGCTTTTCAAATCAATCTTCAAAAAATACTTTTCTCCACTCAAGCAATCCATCAAATCATCCATCTTGGGCAATGGAAATCTATACCTGATGGTTATCTTGTTGATTTCCCTCGAGCCAGTACACATCCTCTAGCCTCCTCCTTTCTTCGGAATGAGTATTGTCGGAACAACACATGGACTCAAGATTTCCTTGACCAATCCTTTGTCCAACAAATCCTGGACTTGTCTTTTGACCTCTCCATTCTCCTGCGGCGTCAATCTGTATGCGTCTTTGTTTGGCAAACTAGCTCCTGGTATGAGATCAATATGATGACTCACACTTATGATCGGTGGCAACTAACGAGGTAGATCGTCCACTACTATGTCAACGAACTCTTCTAGTAGTTCCTGAATCTCTTCTGGTAAATCATCTACCCTTGTGTTGATCAAAACAATATTTGGTTTCCTGACCACAATAAATTGCGGTTCTTCCTTCTTCTTTACCTCTGTAAGAAGTTCTTTCCCACTCATGAGAAGTACAATGTTGCTTACTTCTGGTTTCACCTCCTTATCTTTGACTATAAGCAACATGTGAGTCCTCCCATTCTTCTCTAGGGTGTATGTATTCATTCTCCAATCATGAATCACATTCCTGTCATATTTCCATGGTCTACCCAGCAATAGATGACAAACATCCATAGGAATAACATCAGATAATATCTTATCATTATATCCTCCTATCTTAAATTCAACTAAACACTGTTTAGTGACAATTACCTGATGTCCTTTTTGTAGCCACGAAACTCTATATGGGCTTGGATGATCAATCGTCTCCAGCTCCAATTTCTCTACCATCTATGTTGAAACAACATTATCCGTGCTACCACTGTCCACAATAACCTTTCATACCCTATCCTTGGTTTTGCAAGTAGTCCAAAAAAGTTTGTTTCTTTGGACTGAACTCTCCACCTCCTTCTCTGGTGTCAAAAGAGCTTTTTGCATCATCAACGATCTTCTGCCTTCAACATCTTTTGTCTCAACATCTCACCTTTGTTCTTTGGTGATGTGAGTTTCACCACTCTTTCTTTTTATCAGGACACTCGTAAGACTTGTGCCCATTCTTCCCACATGTGAAGCAGGTTATTACTCCACCTCTTCCTCTTCCTCTTCCTCTTCCTCTAGTACGAGGAAACATGTTATTATCAGCATAATCTCCTCTCTGTTCGATATGTTTCCCTTTCTATGAGGTTCCACTCCTCTCAGTTCGAGTCTAAGTTTTCTTCCAGTCCTCCTTGGGTTTCTGATTTTTATCATGGGCAACTGATTTGCCTTTGGACTGAATTCTTCCTCAGCCTCTTTGACCCTGCTTTTGGCTCAGCTTCTCTTCTGCCTTTAGAGCCATCTGATCAGCATCTTCCACCGTTTGGATGGTTACCATGCTCATCTCATCCTGAATGTCATATCTAAGGCCATTCATGTATCTAGCAACATTTTCATCATCGCTTTCCTGATGACCTGCCCTGATGTTAAGCCTGTAGAATTCTTCAGTGTATTCTTTCACTGTCATCAGCTTTTGTCTCAAGTTTTTCATTCTTTGAAACAGAGTGATCTGGTAATCTCTAGGGATGAATTCTACCTTCATCTTCATGATCATCCTGTCTCAGCTCTTGATCTTTTGCTTTCCTTTGCAGCGTGTGTCAGCTTGTAGTTCATCCCACCACAATGTTGCATGTCCCTTTAATATTGTGACAACATGTTTGACCTTCTTGTCCTCTTTGATATCTTCATAGTCAAAATATGTGTCCAGAGCTCTAATCCAGTCTAGAAGCTCCTCTGCATCCAGATTTCCCTCGTAAACTGGAATGTCCATTTTCGCCCTTGCACCCATTCTTGCAATAGCTCTAATCAAACGTTTGTTTGCTGCATCTTTGGCTGCAACTTCTTCCCCTTCATGTTCAGCCTCAATTTCACTTTCAGAATCACTAAGATCCCCAACACTGACTGTATGCCTCCGTGTTGTCTCCATGTCTTCGAGTCTGGCGCGTAAATCACGCATCTCTCTCTCCATGGCTGGATCAATCATTTGTCTAACCCTTCTTCTCGGTATTTCTTTGTCCTCTGACTAATCGGGTGTTTGCCTGTCCCTTCTCCTTGGCGGCATGGTGAATTCTCCTTTTCCCTACTACAGAAAGAAAAGAAAACTTTCTGAGCTCTGATACCAAACCTGACGCAGCCCTGCTCAACCCGTAGGTCGGAGGGTCACGTACATAGGATCTTTTGCCTTACAATGGCCCGAAGAGCTCTTGGAAATGGCTCCTCTATTTCCCTTTTGGGAAATCTGCACCCACAATCAACTTCGAGAATCCCCCCTTGTACTTCGGGACATCGGACTTTGCACTTTCATGAATCCGATGGTCAAGCATCTTATCTCTCAATCTCCAAAACTTGAAACGATCAACACTTGACCCTTTTACTTTCCAGTTCGAATTTCTCCCTATCGCGATTTCAGGAGTTGTGATGTCAAGCAACTCTTCCCCTTGACTTTCGAAACCCGATTTACCGAAAGTCTGATGTGCTCGCAAGGTTGACCTTTCAACGACCTTCGCTCTGTCAGGACTTCGGACTTCACGATTTTGCGATTCCTGATGCAAAGGTTTCGAGACTTCTCCCCACAAAAACCCGAAATGGTCAACGGAATTTGGCTTCCATGTCAATAGTGCACCACCTATCCACCCTGCTGATTCCTATGTCCCACGTGATCCTTTTGTCCCTTCGAGACTTCGCGTTTCGTGATTTCATGAGTCTCGTTGCAAAGATTACGGGACTCAAGCTTTGAAACCCCTAAATAGAAACCCACTTGTAAATCCAATGGCCCCTGTGGCTTGGATCTACGGTTCTGCCTTTCCTGAGCGTGAACCTTTGGGAATACTCATCGTAACTCCTCTGCTCGTCCATGAGATCTAATGGCTCACGGGACTTCACGGATTCTCCACAGAGAATTTTGACCATTCGTCTCTTCCCTTGAGTACTTCTGCTCGAACTAAACAAGGTGTCTCTCTCCGTGGAACTTGTCCTCCTACGGTCCAATGTCGCTATGCCTTCCTTCAAATTTTCCAAGGTACTTGGCCTCTTGCCTTCCTTCGACCCCTTCGAAGGTTCAAATTCTTCTGAGATTTCCCACGACTTTGAGTCTTTCAAAAAACTCCTGCTCACACTCGTGGTAGACTTTAAAACACTTCCAAGTGATGAACTTTTTTCAACTCTGTGCACTTCCTATAGCAGCAGTCTCTCAATACTTCACTCAGGTTTGCAAATCTGAGACATTACTCGGCCTGCGCACTCCTTGCACGACTCCTGTGCCTAACTACACTTCTGAGGAAATGAGAACAAAATCTATCTAGTCTGAGCTTTCAGAGAGAAACCTATGAAACCTTTGTCAACGCACTCCTTGCAGACAATTCAATTGCACTCCTTGCAGGAACTCTTGCTCAGATAGAGAAATAACAATTGAAACTCATTTTCCTTACTCTCTCTCTCTCTCAAATTTTAGACATCCAACAAGAAATCATTCATACATAGCATAAAAACAATTGCATGGAAGAAAGACTAAAACATTCATGAGCATAACATTCAAAGATGCATACACAGAGAATATTTGAACACCATGAGTCTGAATCAAAACCTTTTCGTATTAATCCAGAACTTCTGTACATGGAATTCTCACTACAACTATCTGCTTCTTCTCTATGCTCTTGCTAATAATATTTTCAATAATACAAGTGAGGGTGTCTATATCCCGTTTCCCTCTTTTCTTCTAAACTGTCTAATCTACACATTAAATTCTATCTACTTGCATTAACTATCATAAATGCGTTCTACCTACTAAGGATGAGAGCGAATTTCTCAAGGTCCGTTTACATTTCACAAGTGCGCTCCTTCTTAATTATCTCATTTAATATTGGCACATTAACTTCAAGATAATTTCAAAATTTGTGCTGGCGCTTGTCCAGTTGTCTTTTGCTTCCGCGCTGGCTTGCTTGAGATGCTCCTACATCAAAATTCATCAAGAGTTGTGTGTATAAGTCCTTTAAAAGTGGTACTTGCATTAAGTAAGCCAGAAATAATGCATTTACAAGTCATGGTACCCAAATTAGTGATATGAGTGGTTTTGTGAGCATCTACCCCTTTTCCCTTGATTTTATTGTAACCCAAAAAGATGTCAAGTAAGGGCCTCATCTGTGACCTTACAACCTCATGCAGAATCATTTTCATATTATTTGGAGGAAAAGGATTTTTCATAAAATACAGACTGAAAGTGAGAAAATTAATGCAGGTCCTAACATGATCAGTGGTCTTCAAAACATGTACCCAATTGGAAACCCATTCAGGGTATACTGGAAAAATGATCCCATCCTTTAAGAAATTTTCCAACTCCCTTTGAAAAGTTTCTTTAAATGCAGAGTTAATAGGTCTTAGTTTCTTCCTAACTAGTTTCATGCCTTCCTTGATGGGGATAGCATGTTGAATAAGACTAGGATCAAAACCACGAAGATCCTCATAAGACCAAGCAAAAGAATCTTTAAATCTACCAAGTAGCTTGGCCAACTTCATTTCTTCTTTATCAGAACATTGGACACTTATTTTAACATTCCTTGAAGATTCGAGTGCCCCAATGTTCAAGGAGATGGTTTCACCCACCTCCCTTCTTGACTCCTCTTCTTTCTATTTCTCTTTATTGCCTACATCACTTGATGAAAATTAACTCTCTAGAGGAGTCAGTCCCTTAGGAATCTTGTTGTCTTCTATGGATATAATTTCCTTGGGCTTAAGAGGTTCATCTTGAATGAAAGCACACATTTTCTCATCATCAGGGAGGGCCTGCCAAGATTCTATATTCTCAGGGATATGTGGACGATATAGAGATTGGAAAGTACAACGAGGCTTGTGTGGAAAAAGTTGTCGATTAGAAGAGGTTGCAAAACCAACTAACCTATCAACCATTGAATTCAACTCCCTCTTAACATGAGTGATGTTGAAATATAATATGTTTGAGATAAGTGCCCAAACAGTTTGGGTGTATCGTTTTATCGACTTGTTTCTAGGAGAGTAAAATTTACATACAAGATTCACAACAAGCTCAGAATCCACAAAAACTAAAAGGTGACCATAGCCAAGATTATAGGCATTCTCAATGCCCAATAACAAATCTTCAAATTCGATGGAATTGTTTGTGAAAGCAAAGTCCAACCTATAACAAAAGTTATGGATTTTTCCTACAAGAGAAATGAAGATAATTGCAGCTATGTTACCTTCATTAGAGCATGAACCATCAAAGTGCATGTGCCACATACCATCATCTAAATGAATTTGTTCCAAGGGAATTTTATCCTCCTCAACAAAGATGGAATACACTCCTAGGTCCTCTTCAATATAGTTTACATTAGACTGTGGGACACTCTCTATGTAAGATTATATCCTTCCCTCTCTAAGGACTATAATTTTTTTACCATTCCGATGAACCGATAAATGTGTTTCGTCGAGTGAGACGTATCCACCCGTTAAGGCTTTCCAATATCTTCCCAAGATGATTGAGTAATTTCTTACTGGAATATCTATTACCTGAATACTAAGGGTTGTCCTTATTTCATAGTGTGCGCACAAAACTTAGGTTACATATTTAATCTCACCTATGGTTGTTTATTGTAGGCTATTATAGGGGAGCATGCTTCTAGAGTTTTCATTTGTACAAGACAACCCTAGATATTCCACTATAATCTTCAACATCACACTTGTGCCCGAACCACCATAAATGAGGCAAAAATGTGTGATCTTATCCATAATCTTTACAAAAATATAAAAAGGGGGATTTTTTAGAGGGTATCTAAAGTTATGTACACCTACTTTATTTACAAACGAATAGTCTTCGTTTACCTTTTCCGAGAGGTTGGCTACAAAGGAAGTTTTTTCTTCCATGAATTTTTTCAGATGCATCTGTTGTTCAGGGACGACAACCATGTCTAGAAGGGTTGCATCTTCTTTGATGTTGGCCAACTGATTCAAGATATTTTACTTGGAAGAGGGGAGATGGGAGGTTTTTCCTTGACTTTCAGGAACCTTAGGAACCTAAACAGTAGCAGTGGGTGAGGATGAGCTCGAGCTAGAAGAATTGTGGGGAGGATCAAATTTACCCTTGGGAGAATAGACTTTGTTCCTAGTATTAATGATCATGACATCTTCTAGCTCTGTAAAATCTAGGACAATGATAGTACTTTTTGGTATTTTACCAAATATATTATCTCTGACACTCTTCCTTACCTCACATGTGGCTTGCTCATGGTGTTCCTCACAAAATTTACACCAACTTCGAGGCAAGATAGCTTTAGGATGAAAATTATTTTCAATCAGATTTATAAAGGGGGGTGCAAAAGAGGATGACGCTCCAGGGGTAAGAGGTGAGATCATCCCCTTTCACTCGAACACTATCATATGATTATTCATGTCTTGTACTAGTTGTAAGAGGGTGGACATGTCTATTTGGTTAATAGATTCTCCGTGAGGAAGACATGTTCTTTCAATTTGTTATTCATACTCTAAACAAGTGTGCAGAGCGGAACCGATATTATCAATGGCTTTTTCCTCAAACCTATGAAGGTAGGGAGAAGGTAATGCATTATAGTAATGCATGAAATCAGCTTGGTTCTGAGGTCGAATGAGTTTAGGGATCTGATTGTATAACTTAGTGAAATGCAAGTTGAAGGACTTGATGGTTTCACCATCCTTATAGGAGATGTTATTATGTTCTCGTAACTTCTCGGCTGGGCTTTTATATTTCCCATAAGTGTACCTGAACTAGTATATTAACTCCTCCCAAGTAGAAAGAATCTTAGGAGGAAGGTCAAAGAAATTGGTTGCAACCTTTCCCTCCAAGGAATTAACGAATAAGCGCATGCAAGTATCATTTTGATTGGCTCCTATGTTTTGAGAAGCATTATAAAATGCCACCAGGTGTTTGTTTGTAGTGACAATGTTATTTCCTGAAAAACCTAGGAAGATGTTATTTGAATTTAGGAAGTGGACGAGTAGAAGGTGCTAGGTTAAGAGGAGAGAACACATTCCATAGTGTGGTTGTGGCATCTTCTTCAAACTGAAAAAGCCCATAAATTTTAATGAATTTGGTGGGATTTGTGGTACATTGGACAGGGATATGGTGGCTATATAAGCTACCAATCACCAACGAAGATGAATACTGAGAAGAGGAAGCACTTCTAGTGCCACCAGAGCCACCACTAGATGTCATCTTATGGGTGATAGATGAGGGAAAGAAAGACTAACTGATTGAATTAGACAAAGTTCTCCTTAAAGAACTTTATTGGGTAGATAACACAACGTTCCTTCTTCCTATTTCAGCAATAGGATTAATTTCAGGTGATAATCCTCTTCTTCTTCTAGAACCACAAGAGTCTAAGGACATGAAAGAAAGGCCAAAATTGAAGAAACAAGAAGGTTATTGTTGATATATAGGTTGTCTATGTCTAGCTTCCAATCGTTCTCGAGAACTAATATCTCGTTCAATTGCTTCCCATGAATGATTAAGCTCAACTCGAGTATTAGCAGTGTCTAAAATGGTATTAAACAGGTTCAAAGCAATGCTGGTCTGATCTTGAAGACCGGGCTCAATATTAGGCTGCCTTGCAATAGTCACAATCATTAAGAAATAAAACAGTCAAGGAATCAATATAAAAAAACTAGATGTATTCGATGATAATTGAGTTTAAAAATTAACCAGAGAGATATTGAGTATCTCCCCAGTATGGTCGCCAAATAAATGTTGAGGAAAATATATGAAATGATATTACTCAAGCATTTTTAGATTCTTCTTGGCTAAAGAAAAATAGATGGGAATTCTACCCTATGTTTATAGCCATAAAAAATATTATCCTAACTCACAACTATTGATTAGAAGTGCTTAGGCTAGTCCTTTTATAGATAAAAGCTTGTTGGAAAATTCATTATTTTTATGATTTTCGGAATATAAAAGTTGTTGAAATAAATGTAGAGATAGAAGTAAAGACACCAAGATGATAATTGAGATAGATGAGACATAAATAAATCCTTTATTTCATTCCAACTCATCAAAGAGTCATTCTCTTTACAAAATTTCATGAAGAATATTTGGACCAAATTGAAACTTAGATGTCCCTGATGAAACATACAAAAGGACCTCTCACAGAAAATAGAAAAACATAATTCTAAAAGCTGGATCAACTTGCCACAGATTGTTGCCCATTCGACTCTCTAAAAACCAAGTGTCTGAATGATTTAATTCAACCCTAAATCGTGTTGTCTACAATAAGACCCTTAGTATGCTCCTCCTTCTATCCTCCTCTTGTTCCTCCCTTTGCTTTTGCCTTTAAGAAAACTAGAATTGGTTGAAGTAGTTGAACTACTTCATTAGTTAAGTTAACTAAAACTCAACCAACATTTTAGTTAGGGGGGGAAGTAATAAATCATAATAAGGGTTTTAAATAAATAATAACTAGTATGTGTGACCCCTTGTAACTCCCTTTAGCTCTTAACAATCATAACATAACTAGTTAATTAAATAAAACACCCCTCCTTGGGACTCCCATCATCACATTCATATTTGATAATTTATTTCATTGATATTTTAAATTATTTTCAAAAATATTTTACTCATATATCCAAAGAAAACATGTTGTCCAAAACTTCTCGTGACATCCCCAAAAATAAAGTATTTTTGAAATTTTAAAATTTGTTGGAAAATTATTCCGTTTTTAGTAAATTCGAATTTGGAAATTTTTTTCCATTTATGGCAATTTCGAATTTCGAATTTGATAATTGTAAAATATTATTATGATTGTTGGGCAGAGATCTGATTTGACCCAACTAACTATTTGTCTATGACACTTGTATGAAAACATAATATTTTATATTGGTTGCAGGAGGACAAATGGAACAACCATGTTAAAATCAACTGACCATGACTTCATGAGTGGGGAACATGTTGGACCTAACTCTGCTCTGATTGTTACAAGTGGAAAATGAGAGATTTGTCCATTGGTAGCCCCTGAAAATCAAAGATTTAGAAGGATGCGAAAATTCCCAAGAGAGGGAAAAAGACCTAGGTAAAAATATGGTCTGGATAAATAGCATATGTGAGGAGGCAGGACGCTGCCAAGTATGCTGGGAAATAATATTTCTGGTCGCTTGTTGTTATGAACACTACCTGTTGAGTGTGAGGCAAGGAGAATATTACTGACAGAGGAAGACATTCCTGAAGAGGAGATTCCAAGTTTGCCCTCATGGATTCATGGTCAGGCTAGGGGTTGAATAGGACAAGGGATTTGGATGCCCTATTCTATGGTTGGGAGGAACGTGGTTGTTCCCTTTGTCTTCACGTGAATTGATTCAGATAAGTTATTCTACTCTGTCTTTGGTTAAATATTATGATCATTTATAGATCTTTATTTTATTTATTTCTAAGAATGAACCCTGGTCGAAAGTTGTTGTGATTAGAGACTGACCCAATACCTCCTATTCATCAATTAGGAATAGATTATTTCTGGTGGAACATAATGCTGAGTAAATACTAATGTCATTGGATGTATTAACGAGAAGAACTATTCCTCCAGAATTTCATTACTCTTATAATAGGATAACCTCTAGGCTAAATCACACTTTTAATTAATTTTGTTGAGTAGACTAATCCTGTGCATGATGCGATTAGGAACAAGTATACCGTCATCTATGAATAGTTATATTTTTGTAGGTAGTTATAGTATACCTATGAGTCTCAACTCATGTACTAGTAAATTCAGAAGCAAAATAAATACCCCCTATATGACAGGATTTTCATAAAGATGCGTACAAGAAAATATACCTAGATATGCTACATATGTGTGTGTGTGTGTGTGTGTGTGTGTGTGTGTTATTTTTGGGAATTTGTACAACAAAACTGAAGTTTACTATTTACAACAGAAGTAGATAATATTATATATGTCTATCCAAGTATCATATGAATCATATGCTGACCAACATCATGCATCAACAACATGCAAACGAAATGCTAGATGCGTAAAGTTTGGTGAATCTGAAATTTAGGAAAGTGTAGAACACTTTTTATATATTATATAAGACACAAAAATCGAAATTTCCAAACCCTATTAACAAATAATGACTGTATCTAACATCTCTATTACGCTAAAGCAAAAAAATCCATTGACTCATACTGTCGAACCATTCTTATAAAGAACATGCGGAAATTCAAGTAAATCTTTCATATTATGAACTGTAATAATGATCATAGTATATATCAGGTTGGGACTGTAATAATACCCAAAGTATATATATCAAGTCGAGCACTTCACAAACCAAGGATTATAATTTTGATGATATACAAGTAAGAGGAATCCTTCATGGAGAGATATGTATATAATCATACTTGATCTATTTAAAGTTCCAAAATCATTAAAGTTCCAAAATCAAAGCAATAGTAAATATTCTGCACCCACCCTTGATAGGTAGCATATTTATCAGGTGTTAAAATAATGGAAGTCCCTTCCATTTATTTCTGACAAAGTAATTACAGAGATAAAGTCATTTGTCCGACTATAACATTCGGAAAATGTAATCCTAGGATAAACATTGATGTTGTCTGATCTTAACAAAGCCCTATATTGGAAATCGAATACCTTTTATGTGTTTAGAAGCCCTCGTAAAGATGAGAATCTTAGAGGGAAAGAGACCCTGCAAGAAAACGTAAAGATTAAAATTAATAACCACATAAAAAATTGCAATCAAGAAGATCATTGAAAAACGCACAACAGAGTCCATAACAAAAGGAAAACAAATAAAGTTTCCATAGATATAATTAAGAGTCTGTACTAAACTTGAGGGATGGAGTTCGCCTTTCCTTTCGTGGCACTGTTGAAGCTCCGTCTGGTGGCTCGAAAAGGGGAGATGGGACGATAGAGTCCTGATGGGTACCATTGCATACAACAGGGCCCCACCCTTACATAATAATTGAAATCTTGCTTTCAAAGAAATGTGATTTATAAACTAATGCAGAGACTTACTCAACCAGATGCTGAAAGCATCGTGGTGCAACATACAATCTTATTGACATAAGTAATATTACTATTCAAATGTCTTTTGGCGAAAGAAAAACATTTTCTCAAAATTAGGATAGAACTATTCTCTCTGACAATTTATGCCCACCGATAGAATCAATACGCTGGAAAGGAAACAAATGCTGCAAATTTAACCACATACTATAATTCATGACACATAGACAACCTCTTTTCTTCCTTTTTCAAAACATATTCGACAGATAGAATCCACCTTGTATGGAGGCCCATAGTTTTGTATACGCCAAAAAAAAAAGGGTATAGAATCTAGAAACATAATAATATACATAGAGTCATGACAAGACTCCAGAGTGATGGGTTTTCGAGGAAGACCTTGTTCCACAAATAAAATACCTGACGCAGTATAAGAAAAGAATTCAGAACTACCGACCAAGAAGACATTTGCAATCTCGAGCTCTCCTAAATAGGATCTAGGTATGGAGATAGAAATATCTGAAGCCTTTCCTTTCCAAATGAAATAACCCCAAAGAAAATTATTTTACCACTGTACTTTTCCTGACTGATGTAAGAAGAATTGGCTGAGAACAAAGACCTCTTTCATTCTGTAATACCTCCATTATTCCAAGATAATAAGACAGACCTGGTAACTGGTGGACAATTTAGAGGAATTTGGAGAACAACAAGAGAGATTTCCATAGGGAATCATACCCTAACTAATCTGATCAGAAGCATGGGGAAAACTATTCCAAGTATGAGAAATCTTAGATGGGAACCTCACAAAACAACGAAGAACGTAAAAATACTTCATTAAATCTTTTAGCCAGTAGTTACCTAAACAACCATAATACGCAGGCATTATAACAGGGTTCAAATAAACTTACCAGGTTAAGAGCAAGGTGGATAGATGACTCCCTCCCACACAGAGCAAGTAATTCCATCGATGCCTGAGTCTAACGCAAGAAGCGGTAACAATATCATTGGCAATAGGGGATTACTGCCAAGTCATACAACCCAAGAGAACGTTGAATGTTAGCCATGAAAGTACATGTCACGGTTTAATGAGAGAAATAGTGTGAAGTACCATAACCACATGTTTAGGGCAAGGTGGCAAAGAATCGATGGGCACGCAAATCGAACATGAGGTCGAGGAAAGGCGCTGCAGAGAAATTTTAATGTAACAGTCAGGACCCTATTTAATACACAACATTTTCTCTTGTATTTCCCATCACCATTTAATGAATGAGGATGACAGCCAATTGAGGCTTTGGTTTAATCTTTGTATGTGTTTCTTTCCATTTAATACTCAGTTAACGGACTAGAAAGTCGCATCCGAAACTAGTCACTCCAACTTTGTTTTCAGTTTAGGAAAGAATAGTGTGTACCTGTGCAAAACCCTAACTACCTAACGCTAGTTCTATGCATACCTCACAATGACTATGGTTATACAAAGACACTCTGCACTTACGGTACTAGAGTGGCCTCTCTAACTCCTAATCGTTATACTTTACACTCAAAGAAAGAATAGAGATTGTTATCAAACCCGCCCGGAATAGGAATCCAGACCTAAAGATGCCATGAAGTAGGCACTAAAGTTTCGTGTAAGTAGCCCAACAAACTTGTACAAGTCCTGTAGTCGCACTAGACAAAGGTTAAAGGATACCCTTCGAAGTACGATTATGGTACACAACAAGAATATTATATATGCACGTATGTAAATTAATTCTAACAGTCTTAAGTCCAAACCCCTTTTTCAATGATGTAGTAAGGAGAAAAATGCATCATATTATGTTTAAGGGTGAGATAATAAACAACTAGGCTTTTATCAAAGCATTATACAATTGTGGTATGAGTATGTTATAAGCACAGTAAAACTAATAATATAAATAATAACAAAAAAACAAAATTGTTGGGAATTTTGGGAAACATTACATATGGCATCAGAGAAAAAAGTTACAACAATGGACTTGAACAGGGCCATATTAGTTTCTTAGCACATATTTCAATCTATGCAAAACTAATAAACCGTTTTGTTATAGACAGAAAACATTTATATTTTGTGTGAATTATGGTAGCTCAGGATGATGCAAAAATCATAATGGAATGAAATCCAGAACAGGGACCTCATGGAGATCCAAGAAAGAATAGTGACAGAAGCTCTCCTACTGAAGTACTAGAAACAATGAGGAATCTTATTGTTGAGCTGCAGGTTTTCAAATAAGACAATGAGAAATTGAAGAAAGCACAACAGGAACAAAAAGAGATAAATGAAGTCATGGTGTGCAGTATAGTGACCAATAAAATCCCAAGGCATGATAACCATGATGAAGAGGTAAGCAAAAGGGCCTCCAAGAACTCTGGGCCAGAAACAGAAAAAGGAGACAGTTCGTCTGAGGGAACACCTTCAACTGAAGACAAAACTAAAACAGATAGAAAAAGAAAACAAGTAGACCACCTTGAAGGAGAATTTAAAAATATTAAACCATCTACCTTTGATGGAGAATCCATGATAGGATAAGAATTTGAGGCATGGTTGTTGGACATCAAAAAATACTTCCAGATCTACAACTATTCGAGAAATATGAAGGTCAGAATGACCATCTACAATCTGAAAGGGAAGGTCATCATTTGGTGGCAAGACCTGAAATTGGCCAAGGGCCTAAAGGAGAAACAGTTGGAATGGTCTGAATTTAAGAAGTATTTCAAGAAACATTACCTTTCTGAAAGCTATTATCAAAGGAAAACGAAAGAATTTTACGAGTTACGACTTGGACATATGACAATGGAGGACCTTATAAATAAATTTCTGGAACTACTAAGGTTCATACCGTACATCCCGGAGGATAAGGTAAAAATCCAGCGATTCTTAAGCTATTTACCACAGTCCTACAGGGACATAATTGAGTTTGACAACCCCAAATCCTTGAGTGAAGTATTCAGGAAATCACAAATGTTCTATGACCAGTATAAACAACGGGTAGAGTTTCCCAAAGCCTAGAAGGATAAGAAACAAGATCAAATGAACCAACAAAAGAAGGGATACCATCCATCTCCTTATCAAAATGCAGCAAAAAGATTTCCGAGAAAGTATTTTCACTCCAATCATTCGAATACGCAAGGCAGAGGTAAACCAGTAAATCTGGGAACGAAGAAGTTTGGGGACAGCTCCTGCAAGCCATTGAAGTGCTGGGAATGTGGAGAACCTCATCTAAGGAGGAACTTTCCATGTTTAATTTCAACAAATAGAACTGTTGTTCATAATTTGAAGGAAGCCTCGACGATGGGTGACGTGGGCAGAAGCCTGCATCGGATAAATGCAACCATAGATGACGGGTAAGCTGACCACCAGTCCTCTGTGGTAGAGATCGAAGGTAAAATCAATAACTCTCGAATTTCTATTTTAATTGACCCTAGAGCTATGTTAAGTTATATTACTCCTGATGTAGTAGAGTGAAACAAACTTAAGAAATTGAAGCACACAAAATCATGGCTGGTACAACTAGGAACAGGAACTAAAAGGAAAGTAGTTGAATTTATTTTTGATTTTGAATTCAGCGTAGATGGTCAAAATATAATAACAAATCTAAACATCCTACCACTAGGATCTTATGATATGATTATCAGGATGGATTGGTTGGAACAACACAAATAAATACTAGATTCTTATACAAAGTTACTTAACTATAAAGACGATTTTGGCACTACTAAAACAGCCCAAGGTATACCAAAACCTGTATCAGTTAGACAAGTTTCAGCGATGCAACTCAATAAATATATGAGAAAGGGATGTCAAGTTTATGCCATCCAAGTAACGAATCTGTTAGAAAAAGAAGATAATCCAAAGTTAGAAGAATTTGTTGTCCTACGTGAATTTAGAGACATGTTTGTGGATGAGATATCAGAATTACCTCCTAGAAGGGAAATAGACTTCTCCATAGACTTACTACCTGGTTCAACCCCTATCTCAAAATCACTTTATTGAATGAGTCTACCAGAACTGACAGAATTAAAAATACAATTACAGGAATTGTTGGACAAAGAGTATATCAGACCGAGTGTTTCACCATGGGGGGCACCAGTCCTCTTTGTGAAAAAGAAAGATGGTAATCTAAGACTATGTATCGATTATAGGCAACTGAACAAAATGACTATTAAGAACAAATACCCCTTACTAAGGATAAATGATCTGTTCGATCAAGTAGGTGGGGCCAAGATCTTTTCAAAGTTAGATTTACGATCCAGTTATCATCAAGTTAGGATAAAAGATGAGGACATAAAAAAAATAGTTTTTCGAACAAGATATGGACACTATGAATTTATAGTCATACCTTTCGGACTCACTAACGCACCAACCATGTTTATGTGCCTGATGAATAGTATTTTCAGTCAGTACTTAGACAAGTTCGTAGTAGTATTTATCAACGATATTCTGGTCTATTCTAAAACAGAGGAAGAACATGATGAACACTTAAGAATAGTTCTGCAAACTTTGAGGAAACACAAACTATACACAAAATTTGACAAGTGTGACTTTTATCAAAAGGCAATACAATATCTAGGACATGTAATTTCAGAAGAAGGCATTGTCGTAGACCTGGAGAAGATAAAAGCCATTATGGAATGGTCAGTACCTAAGGATGTAGTGGATATCCGGTCATTCATGGGATTCACCGGATATTATCCTAGATTTATAGAAGGGTTTTCGAATATGGCCTACCCTATCATGTCATTACAAAAGAAAGGGACCAATTTTAACTGGTCATAGAAGTGTCAAGACAGTTTTAAGAAGTTGAAGGAATTATTGACAACTACACCCATATTGAAGGTAGTAGACCGAGATAAAGACTTCACCGTATGTGTTGATGCAAGTAAAGAAGGAATAGGTGGTGTCCTAACTCAGGAAGGACACGTTATTTGTTATGAGTCCCGAAAATTAAAAGAACATGAGCGAAATTATGTCGCTCATGAATTTGAATTGGCAGCGGTAATACACGCCTTAAAAATGTGGCGACACTACATAATGGGAAAACAATTTCTACTATTGACGGATAATAGTGGGGTGAAATATTTGTTTAGCCAACCAGATGTTAATGCAAGACAAGAAATATGGCTAGCCTTCTTGAGCGAATTCGACTTCAAGGTCAGACATATCAAGGGTAAGGAAAATAAGGTAGCAGATGCTTTAAGAAGAAGAGTCCATGGGTTATTTGAGATAAATATCAACAAGGCAGAAAGTGATCTGGAACAAAGAATAAGGATGGCAGGTATTAACGATGGAAATTACACTAAGATAATGGCAGAATTACAACACAGTACCGCAAACTCAAATAAACCAGATCTAAGTATCGACAAGAAGGGACTATTATGATTTAAAAATAGAGTTAAAATTAATAGTCTTGGACAAAGTGCATAAGAAACCCTATTCTGGCCATCCAAGATACCAGAAAACAATAACAACACTTAGAAAACTATTTTACTGGCCTAATATGAAGGTAGAAACAACAGAATACTTGGCTAGGTGCCAATATTTTTAGTAGGTTAAGGCCGAGCACCAGCATCCAGCCGACCTATTACAACCATTACCAGTACCAGAATGGAAATGGGAGACCATATCGCTAGACTTTATAATAGGTTTTCCTAAAACTCAGAAACAGAATGATTCTATCATGGTTGTAATCGATAAACTCAGTAAATCTGCACACTTTATTCCTGTAAAGTCTACTTTTAAAGCTATAAACATTGTTGAAATATTCATGAAAGAAAATTTTAGACTGCATGGTATTCCTAAAATGGTGATTTCAGATAGAGATGTAAAATTCACATCCACTTTTTGGAAGGAATTGTTTGTAGGGCTAAATACTAATTTGAATTTTAGTACGCGTTATGATCCACAAACGGATGGACAAACCGAAAGGAAAAACCAAATCATAGAGGATATGCTCTGCATGTATGTAAAAACAAAACCAAACAAGTGGGAAGACTATCTACACTTGGTGGAATTTACATATAACAATGGGTACCAAACTCCGGCTAAGTTAAGCCCTTTCGAGGTACTGTACGACCGAAAGTGTCCAACTCCAATTAGCTGGGATGACCCGGCTGACAGACTCATGGTTGGACCAGAGATGCTCCAAGAAATGGAGAAAATGGTAAGGAAGGTATAACAGAACTTAAAAGAAGCACAAGATAGATAGAAGAGATATGCATATCAGAAAAGAAGACACTTGGAATTTCAAGTGGGAGACCATGTTTATTTGAAGGTCAAAGCCCGAAAATTTTTGTTGAAATTAGGGAATTGTGCCAATCTAGCACCCACGTTTTGTGGTCCCTTTTGAGATACTAACTCGAATTGGACCCGTAGCATACCAACTTGCACTCCCATCTAATCTAAGAATTCATAATGTATTTCATATTTCTTTGTTGAAAAAGTATGTTCATGACCCTACTAATATGATTGATTGGAACTTGCTACAGGTGGAACCCGAAGGCGAGTTCCAGGTGGAACCCCTGCATATTCTGGACCATAGAGAAATAACACTTTCGACCAGAGTCGTCTCTCAAGTAAAGGTGCAATGGAAGCACTTTAGTCCTGAGGAGGCCACTTGGGAGTTGGAGGGAGATTTGCGGAAATATCATCCAATCATGTTCCAGGAAGGGAATGAACACTAAGGACAGTGTTTTATTGAAGGGGGAAAGGATGTGACATCCCCAAAAATAAAGTATTTTTGAAATTTAAAAAATTTGTTGGAAAATTATTTCGTTTTTAGAAAATTCGAATTTGGAAAATTTTTGCCATTTATGGCAATTCTGAATTTCGAATTTGATAATTGTAATAAATTATTATGACTATTGGGCAGAGATCTGATTTGACCCAACTAACTATTTGACTATAACAATTGTATGAAAACATAATATTCTATATTGATTACAGGAGGACAAATGGAACAACCATGTCAAAATTAGTTGACCATGACTCCATGAGTGGGGAACATGTTGGAACTACCTTTGGGCTAATTGTTACAAGTGACAAATCAAATATTTGGCCATTGGCAGCCACTGGAAATTAGGGATTTAGAAAGCTGCGAAAATTCCCAAGAGAGGGAAAAAGACCTAGGCAAAAATATGGTTTGGATAAATAGCATATGTGAGGAGGCGGGACACTACCAAGTATGATGGGAAATAATATTTCCGGTCGCTTGTTGTTATGAACACTACTTGTTGAGTGTGAGGCAAGGAGAATATTACCGACAGAGGAAGACATTGTTGAAGAGAATATTCCAAGTTTTCCCTCATGGATTCATGGTCAGGCTAGGGGGCGAATAGGACAAGGGATTTGGCTTCCCTATTCTACGGTTGGGAGGAACGTGGTTGTTCCCTTTGTCTTCGCACGAATTGATTCAGATAATTTATTCTAATCTGTCTTTGGTTAAATATTATGATCACTTGTAGATCTACATTTTATTTATTTCTATGAATGAACCCTGGTCGAACGTTGTTATGATTAGAGACTGACCCAATACCTCCTATTCATCAATTAGGAATGGATTATTTCTGTTGGAACATAATGCTGAGTAAATACTAATGTCATTGTATGTATTAACGAGAAGAACTATTCCTACATAATTTCATTACTCTTATAATAGGATAACCTCTAGGCTAAATCACACTTTTTATTAATTCTATTGAGTAGACTAATCATGTGCATGATGCGATTGGGATCAAGTATACTGTCATCTATGAATAGTTATATTTCTGTAGGTAGTTATAGTATACCTATGAGTCTCAACTCATGTACTGGTAAATTTAGAAGAAAAATAAATAGCCCCTGTGTGACAGGATTTTCATAAAGATGCGTACAGGAAAATATACCTATATATGATACACACACACACACACACACATATATATATATGTTATTTTTGGGAATATGTACAACAAAACTGAAGTTGATTATTTACAATAGAAATAGCTAATATTATATATGTCTATCCATGTATGATATGAATCATATGCTAACCAACAGTATGCATCAACAACATGAAAATGAAATTCTATATGCGTAAAGTTTGTCGAATCTGAAATTTAGGAAAGTCTGAAACCTTTTTTATATATTATATAAGACACAAAAATTCAAATTTCCAAACCCTATTAAAGAATAACGACTGTATCTAACATCTCTATTGCTCTAAAGGGAAAAAATCCAATGACTCATACTGTCGGACCATTCTTATAGAGAACATGTGGAAATTCAAGTAAATATTTCATATTTTGAATTGTAATAATGATCATAGTATATATCAGGTCGGGACTGTAATAATACCCAAAGTATATATATCAGGAGGGGAAGAGACCCGGAAAGAAAATGTAGAGATTAAAATTAATAACCACATAAAAAAATGCAATCAAGAAGATCATTGAAAAACGCACAACAAAGTCCATAATAGAAGGAAGAGAAATAAAGTTGCCATAGATATAATTAAGAGTCTGTACTTAACTCGAGGGATGGAGGTGACCTTTCTTTTTGCGGCACTATTGAAGCTCCATCTGGTGGATCGAAATGGGGATATGGGATGATAGAGTCTTGATGGCTACCCTTGTATACAACAGGGCCCCACCCTTAGATAATAATCGAAATCTTGCTCTCGAAGAAATGCGATTTATAAACTAATTCAGAGACTTAATCAACCAGATCCTAAAAGAATTTCGGTGCAACATATAAGGTTATTGACATAAGGAATATTACTGTTCAAATGTCTTTTGGCGAAAGAAAAATGTTTTCTCAAAATTAGGATAGAACTATTCTCTCTGATAATTTATTTCCACAAATAGAATCAATACGCTCGAAAGGAAACAAATGTTGCCAATTTAACCACATACTATAATTCATGACACACAGACAAGCTCTTTTCTTCCTTTTTCAAATCTTATTCGACAGATAGAATCCACCTTGTATGCAGGCCGATATTTTTGTATACGCCAAAAAAAAAGGGTATAGAATCTAGAAACTGAATAATAGAGATAGAGTCATGACAGGACTCCAGAGTGATGGGTTTTCGAGGCAAACCTTGTTCCGCAAATAAAATACGTGACACAGTATACAAAAAAATTTGGAACTACCGACCAAGAAGACATCTGCAATCCCAGGTTCTCCTAAACACGATCTAAGTATGGAATAGAAATGTCTGAAGCCTTTCCTTTCCAAATGATAGAACCCCAAATAAAAGTATTTTACCACTGTACTTTTGTTGACTAATGTAAGAAGAACTAGCTGAGAACAAAGACCTATTTTGTTCTGTAATACCTCCATTATTCCAAGCTAATAAGACAAACTTGGTAACTAGTGGACAATTTAGAGGAATTTGGAGAACAACAAGAGATATTTCCATAGGGAATCATACCCTAACTAATACGACTGAAAACATGGGGAAAAATATTCCAAGTCTGAAAAATCTTAGATGGGAACCTCACAGAACAACGAAGACCATAAAAAAACTTCATTAAATCTCTTAGCCAGTAGTTACCTAAACAACCATAATACACAGGTGTTATAACAAGGTTCAAATAAACTTACCAGGTTAAGAGCGAGGTGGATAGACAACTCCCTCCCACACAGAGCAAGTAATTCCATCGATTCTTGAGTCTAACGCTAGAAGCGGTAACGGTATCATTGGCAATAGGGGATTATTGCCAAGTCATACAACCCAAGAGAATGTTGAATGCTATCCATGAGAGTACATGTCCTGATTTAATGAGAAAAACAGTGTCAAGTAACATAACCACGTGTTTAGGGCAAGGTGGAAAAGAATCGATGGGAACGCAAGTCAAATAGGAGGCCGAGGAAAGGTGTTGGAGAAAATTTTTAATGTAACAGTCATGACCCTATTTAATACACAACATTTTCTCCTGTATTTCCCATCACTAGTTAATGAATGAGGATTACGGCCAGTTGAGACTTTGGTTTAATCCTTGCATGTGTTTCTTTCCATTTAATACTCACTTGAAGGACTAGAAAGTCGCATCTAAAACTAGTCACTCCAACTTTGTTTCCATTTTAGGAAAGAATGGTGTGTACCTTTGCAAAACCCTAACTACCTAATTCCAGTTCTATGCGTACGGCACAACGACTATGCGTATAAAAAGACACTTCGCACTTACGGAACTAGAGTGGCCGCTCTAACTCCTAATCGTTATACTTTACACTCAAAGAAAGAATAAATATTGTTATCAAACCCTCTCGGAAGAGGAATCAGGACCTAAAGATGTCACGAAGTAGCCACTAAAGTTCTGTGTAAGTAGCCCAACAGACTTGTACAAGTCATGTAGTCGCTCTACACAAAGGTTAAAGGATACCCTTTGAAGTACGATTATGGAACATAACAAGAATATTATATATGCAGGTATGTAAATTAATTCTAATAGGCTGAAGTCCAAACCACTTTTTCAATGATGTAGTAAGGATAAAAATGCATCATATTATGTTTAAGGGTGAGATAATAAACAACTAGGCTTTTATCAAAGAACTATACAATTGTGGTATGAGTATGTTATAAGCACGATAAAACGAATAATATAAATAATAAAAAAAAAAAATATTGTTGGGAATTTTGGGAAACATTACACTTCTGAAGTCAATTTTCATGAACAATAAATAAAATAAAACTCAAAAACCATAGTTTCCACTCTAGTATGTAATCTTTCCTTGATTGTTGCTGACACCCTTTGATTTCTCTGAATTTACCTTTGGTTGCGTTGAGCCTTTAGGCCTAATCGTGCGGATCACATGAGAACAATCATCCATCAAATGCATCCGGGAAGACAAAAAATTATCAGAGGCATTGGAGGGTGAGGAAGGAGAAACAATGGATTTTCCCGCGTTAGGGGCATGGTGGGCCTCGATTTTCAATCTTTTGCTAGAATGAGAGGACTGAATCGGTGAGTGGACAAGTGCAGCTTGAGAAATCTAATTGATAGGAGGGGGAGCATGTAAGGACAAATTGGGCTAGACACGATGTTGGGATACTGTCGGGTGAAAAATATCTTTCCATCCATCGTTTTCGGGAACCTCAGGTTGCAATGAGACATGAGGGGGAACGAGAATACCAGGGGCTTGTGGAACTTGGAAGGGAGGCTTGGAAGGGAGGCATTTCAGGCCTAGGTTGTACCACTCCTTGCCTAATGCAATTGAAAAATCCATCCTGAAATAGATGGCCTAACTCTTGTGAGTCAACATCAAAGTGTATGTAGAATATTGGCCTTATTGGGCCTCTGTTTCAATTATCTCTCCCTCGATTGCCTTTGCCCTGGCTACCTCGGCTGAAAAAGATCATTCCTTCATGCATTATTGATTATAAAATAGTTCCTTTACAACCATGCATGAAAAATCCTTAAAAATATGAAATAGACTTTGGCTCAGCAACATATCATACTGATGCAATCCAATCCATACAAATTGTTTAACTGTTGTCAATGAGCAGGGGGTGAACAAAATGTCCTGGGATATGTGAGGGGTTTGTATTGAGAGAAACATGATAAAATGAGGGGGGAAAGAAACATGGTTACTCCTCAAAGACAACAAACAATCAACAGTAATGCAAACCAAAGAAAATATCACTGGGATCCAACTAAGAAACTGCTATTTAAGACTACTTCAATACATAATTCTTCTTAATTGTAATTAAATTTTAAGAACAGGGAGTAAAAAATGAATGTGGGAAAGAGATGGGGTTGTAATTAGAGAAAATCAAAATAGTGGTAGGGAAAGAGAGTGGATACTATTCATAAAATTAATTAAGTAATCCATAAAACCATTCTATATCAAATGTAAAAATAAATAATATGAACCAAATAATCAGTGTGATCGAATGAAAAACAACTGTGTATAATTCATTCAATCCTGTGCATTAAATTTGTCATTGTTTGTAATCATATATTTAATGCAGTGTCACCAATACTACACAATATGCATCCCACAACACCTTGTAGAATTGTTTTGTTTCTTCTCATTGTCCATTTAATGTTTTAAAAAAAATCCCAAATGAATACACAATCAATTGTTTCCACTATGTTCAACGCCAAATCATCAACCACTGCCCACGAATTATTTCAATCATCAAATAAAGACACACAAATCTTTCCTGATTTCATCCTTTAATTCATTTCATGGGTAAAATCATGAAGATGGGTAACACTTTTGTGACAATCGGGTCTCCAAAATTCCTAGCGGCAATTTTTCGGCCGAAAAAATGTTGCGAAGAATTTTTTCGGCGGAAACCTTTTTCGGCTGAAAATTTGCACGCCAAATTTAACGATGCCCTTGAAATTTGTGTTCAATGTTTTTCGGATGAATTATTTTCCTGTCGTAAGCATATTTAGGCAGAAAGACTTTTCAGCCGAAAGGCTTATTTTTAACGGATTCCGTTAAAAACTAGGTTTCGATCGAAAACATATTTTGGTCGAAAACCTGAAAATGGAACTATTTGCAGGAAACTGCAAATTCTCTCCATCTTACTTCATGTTTGGAGGTAGAGGACTCCTACAAATAGTCAGAATTTAGTTTCAGGATTGATACCAACATTTTTTAAATTGAATCTACTTTCATTGGGTATAATTTGTTTTCATTTTCATTGTTTTTTTTCTAAATTTATTTAATTTTATAAAAAAATCACTGCATAATATTTTTAAGTGAGGTTATCATTCGGTGAAATGAAAAATCCATATCTCTAAAATTATACAGTGGAAAATTATGGAAAATTGATATTCATAATCCTTAAATTGTTCTCATCAAAAGGGTATTTTTAAATTTTACTTTCAAGTAAAAATTAAGATAGATACATGGTGGAGGAAAACATGTGTTTAAAATCTGTAACTTTTTCGGATTGGTCAACTTAAAAAAAATATAGAAATTATAATATTCATCTCTTAGATTCAAAACTATAGTCATCACAAAATAGAGTCTCTGTAGATTGTTGCATTATATTTCATTTTTTAAAAAGAAAAGTTTAATAATGGATACATTGTTGTGGGAAAAAATAACTCATTATCTTTCCCTTCATTTTTAAGGAACATACTGTCAAACAATTGTCAAATTGACATATCAAATCTCAATAAAAAAAATTGAAAAATAGTCAGTAGAAAGCTAACAAAATTATTCACAATTTTTTTTTTTACAGTAACGTAAAATTCTAAATCAAAAAAATAATTTTGTTTACTGCAAGTTGAAGAACCTGTTAAAATTAAAAAAAAAATGTCATAAAACAAGAAAAAGTGTTACCCATCTTCATGATTTTACCCATAATTAAATTGTAATGAAATTATAATGTCATGAAACCTGTGCCTATCTCTACTATGATGCATGATATTCATCAATGCACATAAAGGACAGCCAAATACAACCATCAATATTTTAATTGCAAAGATCCTAACTTGCCATTTAAACTCATAGATGCTAATCACCATTCAACTCATACTATGTTGTGGTATACACAGACCATTCGACAAAATGCAAGATCATTTTTGTTACTATACAGGTCCAATCACTTTGAATCTAAACATCCACGATGTTGGGCTATCAATCCAATACAACGAGGCATAAATAGTATGCATGATCTCATCACACAAATTGATCAAATTGCAACAAAACCATATTACTTAAAAACCCGTGAACCTCTTTGATGGCGCAATCAATAATATCCATAACATATATAGTGGATGGCCATGCCATACTTACCACGATTGCAATACTCCCATTTGGAAATTTAAAACACCTAGTCACATAAATCATTAACTCAACCTAACATGTTGTAGGAAGGGCACACATACCCATGCATCATGCACGAAGCATTGTTGTGAATTAATCAATTAAAACTAATGTTGGGTTAAAAATTCAATAATCACAATGTAAAATACAACGACTGTGTATTCAATCCCATTTCTCCAATCGACCAATTAACCATGTTGAGCTTATCAATTTGACTGTTATAATAACCAATTGCAGTGAGTGAACACCAATAACCAAAACCGCTGTCAGGATAATCAACAGAGACAAGACAACAATAGAACACTATTGATGATGCACCACAAACTCCTAACCATCAACCATGTATCCAAGAGAACATAATGGGTTCCCTTTATCAAAACCAAGGTTTGAGTAATCAAGGATTCACCCTATGGACCACCATAGGGAGACTAGAGTCGACCCCCAACATCAAGTGAGAACCTCCGAGACCAAGGGGAAAAAAAAGGGAATACCACCAATAACTTTGCAGATAGGGTGACAATTCCCATGATAGGAGAGACTATGAATAGAGGAGAAAGGTCTTCATTTTGGTCCTTTTACAACACTTAGAACACATAGGGTATTACCCTCATGGTTTTCCCAATCAACTGAAGAATTCCAAGATAAAACAGATACAAGAAATAGCAATCAACCTTAAGCAATCCCTTTGGAATAACAACCATCATAACCTAATTTTCAAACACTAGTAACATGAACGAACCCATACCCAAGTGAAACAATTCGCAGTGACACAAGTGTTTCAAACTGAGTAAACCCCATAACAAAAAACGACTGGGTATGGTGATAACAATGTGTGGAGATGACCAACCAATCTGGACTGAATGAAAACCATTCAACCAATACCAATAAGGATGACAGAGAGCCTTCATGGATTCTAACACTCAGAATGATCAATAAAATTGTTACTTCAAACATTATTGCAATGAAAACCACACCAACCATTCATTCCAGAAAAATATGACAAATTTACATAGTTGCCAAACTTAAGGAAAGAACGGACCCATACATCACCGACCCAATATCTATTTCATAACCAAAGTGGATTCATGGATTGCAAAAATACATACATCTAACCACGAAAACCTTAAAAACGCGAGCTTGGTCGAGCATTTCCTCCTCTTCTTGAAAATCAGAGCTTAACCACAATGATCACAATTGAACAATAGCCAAGCCAGGGTGACAGATAGTGGGAGGGTATGGAGTGATGTGCAGTAAATGCACGTCACCTCCACCCCTACTCATTCAATTCCTTAGTACATGCCAACCAACCTTCTATTCATTCATTCAATTAAACCATGCATCAAAACCAACATCCACTGTTTGACAAAAGAGTCACCCTATGTCACATTAACCACTGCCAACCATACTATAGCACATATCACATATATTTCCATATAACTCAATAAATCATGTAGTCACTAACCCCACTAGCTAGGACTAACAACTATCCTTTTAATTCCAATGCATATATTGTAGCATATTAGTATAGTCTAGTTTCTTCTTTTTGTATTTTGTTTATCTTGCTTTTACCTATTTTCAACTACTCTTATGTGTTGTTACTAACATGCCTATTTTGCAGGTGTCACAGTAATGAATCTAGGAACATAAAGCAAGGGTAACAATGGAAAACATAGGCCACCGTAACATGAAATTAGAGCCTAGAGGAATAGAAGCAACACATAACATGCCTTATCCACCATTCATTTGTCGCAATTAGAACCAACACATAATAGGCCTTATGCATCACCAATATAACCAAGTTTTCATCAATCCTGTGGGACTCTGTAAGAAGTGTCGAACAACAAAATAAACATGAAATAAGAACCAGATCTGATCTCCCAATCTACAAGGGGGTCCCACCTACTAGTATTATATATCTTATTAGCTTATAATAATAGGCTTCAACAATACTTTGTGGGAAAATCCTTGTTTATGATTTTAATCGTCAATAGAAACTCGGTGGAATGTTTCCTTGTAGGGTAGAGGGTGCCAAGATGCAAAGGATATAAACAAGGCTTTGCTTGGATGATGATGTAAACTGTTGAGATAGTATTCTAATAATGAGAAAGTGAGAACTGGAAATAGGCTCAATACTGCAAGCAAGAGAATGATACGAAATTACAACATAACTCCAAAGAATGTCCTTTTTCGTAAATTTAGTCCCCTTGGCCCAGAAAAGTATAAAACAATACCCAGGAGAACTATTCTAGACAATAGTGACTAGAGTATTCCTTTTTCGAAATTAGTTTAGTTGGTCGTAAAAAGGGTTAAACTTACAACAAATATATGTCCTTTCAAATCCAATTTACGAGTGTGAAAGAGACAAGTTCACTCAGTAATCTTTTAACTTTTTGAGAGAGTTGGAAAAGATCTTAAACAAGACTCATGGGAGTCCCATAGGTATAGATCAACATTCTTATCATTAATAATATGAGTCTCAAACATAAATTCATATTGGATTTATAAGGTACTCCCGGTCTTTATGGAATAATATATGCATGGGCACCGGATGGCAAAGAGGTTCTAACTAGGGCACCCATGTTTGGTAAGTCTCTACCATTCAATAACGACACTTCTAGTAGCATTAAGGAGGTTCTATGTCACTAATAAATGGGTTATTACCCAAGGCATATGGATCATATAGATAAGATAATGTAAAAATGAAATATGGAGTAAGGACTTATCCTATATGTTGGTCAAAGAAATAATACCTGCCAAAGTCACGAACGGTCGAAAGGATGCTAGAAACCACAAAGAATCCCTAGATAAAACCACCAAAACCAACTCCTTCCACCGCACTATTAGTCCACTAGGAAAAAATATTATCAAAAACTATGTAAAGGGGGCACAACATTTTCTATAAATTGTAAAAATAACCAATTTTACCATACCATTTCACATTTTCACCCAAATAGTGCATTTTGGACCAAATTTCACATGACCTTCAAGTGTCGATTGAGAGAGCTACGAGCGATGAAATTTACAACCATCTGGACCAAGTAAGTACTATTTCCCTCCTCTTCATTTCTAGTGGATTAGAATTTTAAATTACGTCTCACCTTTTGAGTTTTTTAATGTGCAAATTAGGGATTAGGGTGTACGCAGATTGTAGATCATCGAGTCACATATATGCATCCATATATGTGACTATTATAAAAACAAAATGTGTATATGCATCCCTATAATCGACTTTGTATATTGCAACTCGCGTACAATTCCATAACTTGGTTTTTTAAAGCAATTTGACTCAAAAATTGGATATTTCTTGTAGGATGGTGTTGGAATGGAGAGAAAGAGAGCATGAGGAATTTGATGTTGCAGTGAAAAGAGATCCAAGGTCCCAATTATCATTAAAAATATGTAGCATTTATAATTTTTGGGATCTCAAAGGGATGAGGACTCAAGTGAGGTTGCTCCAAATGTTTGTGAATTTTTGGGATCCAGATACATATGCCTTCAACCTCGATGGGAAACCAATGATAATTGAGGTTGAGGATATATACTTTCTTACATGATTGTCACATTGGGGTAAGGTGGTCAACCTAAAATACATGGGATATGGGAGTGGAATGAACATAGAGGACTACATAGCCACTCACTGTGTTACATGCACAAAAAAGTTAGGGAGCCAACTCCCTAATTGGAAGATCAACAATTGAGTTTAAAGATCATCGTTTTTGTAGTCACATAAATCATGGGGTTAGCCTAGTTGCACCATGCATCAAGGCCACTGATGCTCTACTTAGTGGAGTGATTAAGACCCACAATGTATTATTTGTGCACCACACTACTGGCTAACATGAAGAGCCAGCTGACAGACTGCAAAAAGGGTAGGAAGAGGAACTTCATGTTCGCATCTATATTTTGTGGTTTTTTCTTCGCGCGTGTTCCAAGATTGAGCCTTAGAGTTAGGATTGATCAACATCAACCACTCAATCCATTTATGTCACTGTGGACCAAGGTGATGAGGTGTTTTGGAGGTTTTAGGGTACCAAACCCCTACAACCAGAAGTTCTTCTTCTGGTAGCACCAACAGGTGATAGCCCTAGAGGACTACCCTTATGCGGGGATCAACTTCTTAGGAGACCTAGACATGCCATTTCCACCAGTTTCCACCTACAGAGACATAGGTATGAAAAGTTTTTCAAATATATTTCATTTTATTGTATTTTTTAAAAGAGTTAAAAAATGAAAATATTTTTGGACGATGTCATGTATTTAACAAAAAATCTTTGTTTCGCAGATGTGGTTCCATGAAGGACAGATGGATTTCCATGACACCGGATGAGGCACTGGGGGGATGAGACATCGGGAGGAGACTAGAAGAGAGTGCTTCAAAATGTGCAGGGAAACATGTCTCGTTTGATGAACATAATACCCATGGTTCAGGTAGAGGATCTTCCAGAGACGATGCAGTGACAGGTGGTGGGTGTGACTCTTCCGACATGTCACAAATGTCATAGTATATTATCATGAAACACATACAATGCCACAAGCATAGATGTCATGGTTATTGTATCGATTGGTTTTATATGTCTTTTAAGGGTGTGAGCCCCAATTTTGTACTATAACACCATATTGTTTGGAGAAATGAAATATAAAAAACATTGGTCTTCGACATTACTTATATTAAAATGTGTACATTGGTGAATGTGTTTTATTTACATTAGTTACGTGAAAAATGGCAATCTAAAAAATAATTAACATATGCATCAGATACATAATTAGAACTTCTAAGTATGTGATTATAAGTAATAAAATAAAATGGCGTTCCAAATATTGCACCCGTAGGGATCGTTGAAGTAGAGTAGGGTCTCGCACATGGTAACTATCATTCAACTGACATACTACAAAATAGGAGTCTAGGAGAACTTCTAAAGAACGAATACGATGTGAAATGGCATCACTTAAAAGATCTATAACGATGCTATATTCATCCACATTATTCATTGATCGTTGTAGACAAACACCACCTGAAGACACCAATTGACCCTCGGGTGAGTAAACAACCCAAGCGGCAGAGGCCAAGTTTCGTGTATGATGACTGGAACCATCTTCAAATCCTAAGTATACTCAATACTCCCTTGACATCTACCAACCAAGGGAAAACTCAATAAACTAGCAGATGAAAAAAGGGGAAAAGATATATACACTAAGATACACTAGTATACAAAGAGTTATGCCAAAAATTGGGGCTCAAGCGTAATATATTTTCAATTAGATCCCATTTCTAGGATTAGCCAACATATTCCCTTCATAATATTCTAATTCGTAGGCTCTCATTTTGTTGTAGGAAAATTCTCCTGTAGACAGGTGAATATCCGCTTTGATTCTAGGCCCCTACTACCAAGATAAAAAAATTATAACATTGGACACTAACATTCCTTTAAATGTAGTTAAACTAATCGAATAGAAAAGAGGAAGAAAGTATGATCTACCTTTTTCTGAAGCTTGTCCTTTCTTAGCCCAAGATGAACTTGATCTTCAAGCTCCTTAATGACATCTACAATCCAATAGACAACAAATACAACATAGACTTCCTACTCTACCAAGATTAGTTTAAACTAAATTTATCAATAATAAACAAGTATATGAAACAACACACAAACTTGAAGGAAATAGGCCAAGCATATATTAATGAGAACATTGCAAGGCACTTACAATCTGTAGATGCAATTGCAACAACCTCTCCAAGTCCTACTTGTCGAACCGCTTTCTTGAAAGATACACGATAAAAATGACAATACTTTTTGTTGATTATTCTCCTCCTCTTCACCATGGTAATGCCTTATTTTATAGGATTTTAGAGGATTAACCACCTTGGTTATATTTGGAATAATTTGAGGATATGACTCCATCAATTGTGGAATCTCCCTTAGATGCATCCTAAATCTTTGATTCGAGCCAAACCAACTCAGATCATATCTAGCTATCTTTAGAGATAAGGGGGATTTCTTCCCATGATTATCTCAACCAATCGATGCTCTCTCAAAACTACAAACATAGCACTACAACGATCCCTGCTAGATGGACAGGGAGTGCTAGCGCTCCCTGCATATGAGAAGGGGAGCACTAATCTTCCAAAAGTTCGTTAAGATGACCATTTCTCAAGGAAAAACATTTTTCTTAGTTTTACAAATGATTTGGTTTCCCCTTCCAACATGTCCTAGAGCATGTATCAAGTTTTTCCATGGTTTCATTCTCAATGCGACATATATAGATAAAAATTGTGACATTTACGACACTTGTGACAAAAGTGCGACACTTGCGACAACGAGAATGTGACATTGTCGAAGTGAGTATTTTTTACGTGTAACACTTTTTTAAGAAACATGGCATGATAGAAAAACTGTGCCACATGGGGTTGAACTTTCCTGCCCCTAGTGGTTCTTTGTCTTGGTCATACAAGAGGACCAAGTCACCCTCAGTGTACTGCTGAGGACAGATAGAATTGTCATATTGGAATTTGACACGTCGTTTATTTTCTTCGATAGCCTAGGGGCATCTCGACGTTGCTCATCTAGGATCTCTAGGTGTACGATGCATTCTTAGAGATCAAAAGTTTTAGGTATGAGCTTAACTTTTATTCTCAGAGGAGGGATTTCACATTCAATAAGAAGGATCAAATCCACACTATGTACCAACTAAAAAGGAGAAAAATCTATGGAATTCTTAACCGAGGTTCGGTATGACCAAAGCGTAGGGTAAAGCATGAGAAGATAGTCATATTTTCTCTGGATGATAGTTTTCTACAAAATGGTCTTGAGAGACTTTTTCACAGCCTCCACTTGTCTATTTTCCTAAGTATAGTAAGGGAAAGAATGACCATGTTTAAACCCCATTTTCGATGCTAATTATTTCATCATTTAATTCTGAAAGTGACTGCCATGATCAGTGACAATATCACTCGGGATTCTGAACTGGGATACAATTTGATTGAAAATGAAAAATACAACAATCTTACCATCATATTTAATTGTAGGCATGGCCTCAACCCACTTAGTAAAGAATTCTATGACCACGATAATATGTTGATGCCCTTGAGCTAAAGTTGGGTTGCAATCCACGAAATCCAGCCCCCCTGGTGAAGGGACCGACGGTGATGATCGAGTAAAGAGGGGATGGATGCAAGCACATATTACAAGTGAACACGTGGAAAGGGTGACACTTCTTGACCGCTTCGACACAATCTTTAAAAATAGATGACCAAAAATAACTGGGTTGTGGAAATCTTAGATAGATGACCACCACAAGCCCCACTGTGAGATTCATTAAGAATGGACTCTACCTCCTCATGAGTCAATAAATGACACAAGATATTATCTACGCATCGACGATACAAAGTGTTATCAATGATAAGGTATTTTTTAGCTTGATATTGTATAAATCGTCGATCGTCTCTCTAAGGATGCTGAGAGAACTTCAAGGTTTGAAGATAGATCAAAATGTCTCCATACGAGGGGTCTGATGACGAGATGAGGAAAATGTGTCCATCTGTAAATAAATTGACATGAATGATGTTCTCATCTAACCGAGGGAATTCCAATATTAACTCGGAAAAAAAATAACGATTTCTTGTATTTTTCCGAAGAAAAATCAAGGTCAAACTCTTCCAAGATGACACTGCATTTATTATATTTTCCTCCTATGATATGCCTAGTAAGGATGTATTGAAATGGATTGACGTCAACATCTACGGTATTTTTTCAAATCAATCTATAGTGTCGTAATATTTGAACTATGTGTATGGAAACCAAGGCCAGCTTCTCAGCATGAGAGTACTTGCATTCAGGGTCGACTAAGTTTCAACTAAGAGAGTAAATGGCATGCTCATAGAGCTCATCATCCTCATGAAATAAAACCATACCAATTGTCCCTTTAGACACAACAATATAAATAAATTAATCTCTATTGTATCTGGGAGGCTTCAACAAATGCGTCGATACCAAGGCTTTCTTAGCAGCATCAAAGGATTCTTGGGCTCGCTCATCCCATATAAACTAAGTGTCCTTCTTCATGAGACGCATGAAACCCTTAGTAATATTGGCATATTTTACTATAAACCGACGTAAGAAGTTAGCTTTCTATTGTAAACCTGGAATCCAATGAATGTTGTGTGTGGGAGGCAATCGAAGTATTTCCTAAACCTTTAAAGGATCCACCATGATCCTAGTATCAGAGACTAAGAACCCTAAAATATTACCCTTACCTAACGCAAAATATGAACTTATGAGGGTATAAACAAATGCGATAATAGTGACATCTCTAAAAAAAAAGACGAAGGTGGGTAGAGTGGTCCACTCTCTTGTGAGAGTGACTAGCGATATCATCAAGGTAGGCTTAGAATACATGCTTGAGATCATGAAAAGTGAAATTCAGGGCTCGTTGGAATCAGGCTCCGATATTTTTAAGGCTGAAAGGAATTTTAGGGTATGTACCCCAAGGAAAAATAAATTTCATCTTATGTTGATCCTTTGGTTTAATCTGAATTTGGTTGTAGCCTGAAAATCCATCCATAAAAGGAAAAACCTCACTACCCTCACACTCATCAAGAATGTCATCAATGAATGATGTCAGGAAGTTGTCTTCAGGATAGGCCTTATTCAGGTCTCAAAAATCCATACACACACGAATGGTTCCTTGCTTCTTTTTGATAGGAATGGCATTGGATACCCATTCAGTCAATGGAATAGGGTAGATAAAACCTGTATTAAGCATTTTATCCACCTCTTCCTTAATAGCTGGGGCCTTCCTAGGATTGACAACACTAAGTCATTTTCAAACATGTTTAACATCTAGGTAGGTTTTAATTTCAGGTTCGACAATGTGAGGGTTGATTCCTGGAATCTCTTCATATGACCAAGAGAATACATCATATAATTATTTGAAGAGCTCGGTGTAGGTATGAATTTCTTCAAGAGAACAATCTGCACTGATATATACATTTTCAATTTTACTAGGAATAATAGATATTTTGATCATGACGGTGGGAGAAATACTCGCCATGTTCACTTCAAAATAAATGTCATGTTTATCCAGTGGAACTACTATGTGGTTGGCTATCTCACTCAAGGTAGATCATCTTATTTGATCCTAACAAGATCCACGAGGAAGTAAGAGTGATGACACATATCATCCCATGTCCTATCATAACCATTCATGTCCTTTATGATTTATTCATCCGAAGTTAAAGTATCATCGAGGAAATCATGTGAGAAAGATTATGAAGTCGCCCAGATGGGCCAAAGAACAGGATCCTCCTCGTCCTTCTGCGAGGATATAGGATCTGGGTCAGTAGTAGAGTCAAGAACATATTGATATACTATATCTGTCACCGACAGTGGAATTTCCATTCCAATATGTGCCTAACCTTCACAATACAATGTCGAGGAAGGTAGGGTCCAAGGATCGTTAAAATATGAAGTGTGGAAAGGAGAAAACCTCATTGATGAAGAAAAACTACTGGACATGGCATAAATGTGATGAATTTGTTCCACAAAATCAATGGTACCAGTAAGGGAGGAATACATTCTCACACCAATATCCTCTATTGTTGGTTGAGAATTTTCGATCATAGGGATCAAAGGTCCAACTGATGCATTGGGACTAGCATGCACAAAGGATAATTTATCAATCGTCACAATTTTCCCTTCGTCAGGAAAGCATAAATACAAAAAACATATGATATGATTGTATTCATAGAATAAGTCCATTTATGCCCTAGTAATAAGTTATAGTCAAGGGGTGCATCAACCACCTCGACATCCACCTCCATTTTCTTTCCACCTAAATAGAGCAGAAAGGTAGGAAGAATACCATGGGGATAGAAAGAACGACCATAAAATGTGGTCAATATGGTCATATATTGAGAGAGGGTTGGAGAGCCAATGACTTTCCAACATGTTAGGGACATCACGTATGTTGTAGTGCCTTAATAATTAACAATATGTTTGATTTTATACTTTGAGTAATCCACATGGATTTGAAAGGCCACGTGGTAAGGCAAGCGGGGCTTCACATTCGTGATGTCAAACTTGATAACCTTAGAGTTGCAGGGGTCTATAGATTATAACACGGATAACAATGCATTCATATATCAAGGACATGTCTATAGTACCTCCAAAGTCGACATCGCGCAAGGGGTTTGACCGATATCCTCAACAATAAAGTAGTTCTATGAAGCTCTAGCAATAGGGTTGTGGGTAGAGAGTTTCACTACTCCTTTTAGAATACAAGGCAGAGGATCTGGATTTTCATTCTATAAAGGTGTCTCTGGAGGATGGGGAGACTCTATACCTAGAACATCCTATGAATAACTTTAATCATGAGACCGACTGACTACATTAATCTAATACTTGACCATATTTATGCATAGACGGTCACCTTCATGCGTTGGTGGGTTTTGACTCCCACTCGTCGCATTTCCAGCATTAAAGGATCTCGAGGCCATGTGTTGAATATGAAAAAAAACATTAGTCAGCATAGCGGGCGATAGAGATAAGAACCTCATAGCTTCCTTGAGTTTGGGGCACAAGTGGGTAAGGTGATCATCAATACAAATCTTACAAGGGAATTTCATCTTCCACTTCTCTTTCTTTTGCTCACCAACATTAACCTTAAATATATCATTGTTAGCATTGTCCTTGGTTTTATTATCATTCCTCCCACTCTTACCATTTTTACCATGTCCTTTATTTTTATTCCCTCTTGGTTATTGGTTACCATTCAGGTTGGTTGATGACTACACAGCTTGTACATCTGTCAACTAAGTGGGAGTGGAAGACACAGATGAATCTTTTCCTCATACAAAATGACTTAGAGACAAACATTTCAACTGGATTGTCACCAAATCTGTAGATTTAACATTTGTGGAGCCTATAATGCCATCGACATGAGGCTAGAGATTTTTCCTAGGGTTGTAGTTTGACCTCGATACGTGAGGAATAATTTCGTATAACATCCCAGATTGAGAATATATGATATATAACTATTAGGCTTTGAAAATTTCTTCATCTTCATATGTTGCCTCAGATGTATAGACATCCTTCGAAATATAAGGCAGTAAATACTTAAGAAATCATTCCAACAGGAACTCTAGAGGAATGTAGGATTTTATCAACCTCTTCTGTCTATGCCACTCTTGGATGTGATCCGATATATGGGTGGCTTTGTCGTGGTGTAGGGATGACATAATTTCTATTCCAGAATTGTAATGAACCAATAATTGGAAGTGGTTGAGGAATATTAAAACCATTTGATTAAAATTCCAGTAAGTTCCCCCTGGTAGCTTTATGTACCATTTCCCCGCAACCCCATGAGGGTGAGTTGAAACAATATTAACGAAATAGAATCATCATTAAGGGGATTGGAAGAGCATAAAATATGAAAAGTAGTGACATGATCACCAGGATCCTCACTAGTCTTGCCCTCAAATTTCAGAATATTTGAAGGAATCTTGGTGGGGACAGGGGGGCATGTCTGGTCATGATGCACCAGGTTATTCATTAATCTTGATAAGTCTGGAAAAATGAGTGTGGCCAAAAAAGGGAGAATGGGTTGAGGCATAGGGTCCCAACCTACCAGGTAATATTGATGTTTGGTAAATCCATCCCATCTAGGGTTCCCATATGCACCATGGCCCTGTCTAGAATTGTAAAAAAACCCTCCACATTGATTCATAAGGGTTTGGTTGGAAACCATTACAGTAGGAATTTTATAATGAGGATTGTAAATATTTCCCCCAACTGGAGTGGCTCCAGGTTGGTGGTTTCCCAAAGTATGAAACTGACCTCCCCCGGGTGGAAATCCAGAGGATAGAGGTGGATTCTTCATAAGAAATAGCTTGTCCATAGCTGGATAGAGGTGGATTCAGAATTGTTGTGGATGAGGTAGGTGTAAAGGATGAAACATAAGCAACATCTTGTCCACCTAGTTTACTACTCCATCAAGGAACATTAGGACTAGGATTAGACCCGAGGTAAAAATGAGGTAGGATTCCAACCGTAGGAATCATTTGGGGAATATGAGAACCACCAAACGAGAGTGGAATATGTGGAGGTTCCATGCCCCCAATTCTAATACTAGGATTCAAACTAGATTTTTAAATGGAGGATGAAAATCACGACGTGAAATTCAGCATACCATAAGAGAAAGGGCTAGAGGCCGAAGGGATGGACTGAGTATTGTAGCCTGACAAACTAAAAAGATACCCAAAAGGTTTTGTTACTATGGTTTGAGTATTAAATATAGGCCAGACAAGAGTGATGATGGGAACCTAGGACACTACAACCGTAGTGGTTGAAGGCATAGAAGGAGTACCATTAACCACAATAGGTATGGGAGTCGAAGGAATCCCAATATATTTCTTGTAACAACCCTCCTAGCTGAGGAAATCTACTCAATCCACCGGTGAAATTTTTTTTTGTTTAAGTGTGTGTGTGTGTGTAGAAGAAACAACCCCCTCGACTCTACGTCAACACTCGAACCAACAGGGCGCAAGTAGGACGAACTCAACAAGATGACCTGACATAACAAGAGACAACGAGAAGCAAACACCCCGAACAGGAGGCGGGCAACTAACGGCTGTAAGCAGAGACAGACACCGAGGGTTAGGCATACTACTATCACAGAATGAAGGAATCCATCAGTGGAGTCGCAGTAGTGGAACTGTGCCCTTAAACAGCCCGAGACTACTGATACGGATCTGAATTCCTTCCACCAGATTACACACAGACATGCATACTAAGCTGCAAGAGGAGTCTATATCCCGCCTGACACGGCAGACTACACAATACAACCACCAAGTACTTACAGGACCAGGGACAACAATAAGCTCGACGCCTGCAATCTTCTAATAATGGCCATAAAGATCAACGACATCCACACCCTAAAGGTAGACCCCGACAATTCATTATCCTCATTAACTTCCTCTTCCTACCCATTTAATTACTAGGTAATCTAATAACCTAACAACAATAGCATTGCAAAAATAGACATTGTCATCAACACCTCAATTTAAACGAAGATTATCCTGGCAAATTTAACTCCATCAAGAAC
>SNQJ01S0029143.1:87563-101232 GCA_010110895.2 Picea sitchensis
ATCATCAACAATCATGTCAGAACATGTCAACATCATATCATCAGATCAAAGAAATATCACAGTAAATAAATCAACCCAAATAGCACACTCCCTGACTCAATCCGGAGTCCAAGGGGGTTCCACCGATGCCTCTTCATCCTCAAGGTCCAAAACCCTGCACACTTAATGAAACTGAGTCAGCAACACTTGTCTACATCAAAGTAGTAAAAACATCATGTCATCTATCATAACGCNATCATAAAAGTCCAGATCACTTGCGAGAAAGTGTCCTCAAAGAATATGTTTTCTCAGTGCGCCAGAGCGGGATGTTACAAAATATCTATGTAATTTGTGTGTGACATTGTATATTTATGTTTTTAATAAGAATTTGTTTGAAATAATTAGCCATACAAGGTTAAAATATACATTTGGAATCAGAATTGTTATTGGATTCAGGTGGACAACTTTTTGGATAAGGGTTTGGCTTGGGTCCATGATAAGCCTTGTTATAGTGGGACATCTACGGTATTGATTCTCCAGGAAGAAATGGTGGGCAATTCAAAAATAGAGAATTATAAATTTAATGGGAAACATTTTGATCTGCGGAAACTTAAGATGGAATATCTATTGGTGGACAAATATCAGTGTATCATTGTGGATCCAGGTACTACAACTACAAGAATATCAGTCGAATACTTGGAAAAGTTGGATCGAAAGGCAAAGAAAATAATTAGGTTGTGTCTCTTAGATTAAATATTATTGAATGTTTCATGGGAAGCTATGTCCAAGGATTTATGGAATAAGTTGGGGACTTTGTATCATTCTAAATCCTTAGTAAAAAAATTGTTCCTATGGAAGAAGTTGTATAACTTGAGGATGAAACATGGAGACTTGGTGAAAGAGCATATGAATTCCTTGAATACAATCGTAATTCAATTATGATATGTTGATATTGATATTTTTTATGAAGATAAGTATATCATTTTATTGTTCTCTTTACCAGAATCATGGGATAGTTTGGTTTTGGATATATGTAGTAATACAAATACTTTAAGTTTTGATGATGTGGTGTCATACTTATTTCCATAGAATATGAGGTAGAAGAACATAAAAGGACAAAGCACACATGCATTATTTTCAATAGGATGCTCCCAACAAATAAATAGATCTAAGTCCTCAAGGGGGAGATCTAAATCTAAAGGAATATATAAATCTCCTAGAAAAATTCTAAAGGTATGTTAGATATGTGGAAAATAAGGGAACTACAAGAAGCAGTGTAGATCCAAAAATATTGAGAGAGAAAAGAGATTTGATGTTGCACCTTCTATAGAAGAAAAAAACTCTATCGAAGAAGGAGGATACTTGTACTTGGATTCTTCAAGTACACATGTATGTCATGAGGCATGGTTGGTTGAATCAGGTCCATCTTTTCATATGACTCCTCATAAGGACTGGTTTTGGGAATATGAAAGGTATGATTGAGGTGATGTTTTCCTAGGTGATGAATCTATAACCAAAATGATAGGATGATGAAAAGTCAAGTTGAATTTCATGGATGGAACGATTATAATACTCCTTGGTGTTTTGCACATCCTAGGATTGGAGAAAAAAAAATATTTTTGTAAGAAAAATGAATAATGCATGGGTAAAAATTTTGTCTAAGAAAGAAACATGTAGGATGTTTTGAGGAGAAATGGTGTTGCTAAAGGGAGTTCAGTTTGGAACTATGTATAAGATACAAGGAAGCGCTATTAGTGATGGGAATAATAGTTCCATTTTTCTTGATATTGGATCTCAAGAAGAAAATACTCCTAAATTATCTAGAGGAAAGATTGTGTCGTGGCATCAAATATTGGGGCATACTGGACAAAATGGATTCTGACTACTACATAATAAAGGTACGGTTGAATTTATGTCTAAATCCTCTTTAGAATTTGATTTATGTCAACAATGTGTAAATGGGAAACATAATTGGCTAAGATTCCACTACGATGCAATGGGGGTAGAGGAAATTTTATATTTGGTGCACATTGATGTGTTTGGACCATTGTTGGTTCTATCACTAGGAAAATATTTGTACTATGTATCATTTAAAGATGAATTCTTGAGGAATAGATGGATATATTTCCTCGGGAAGATATCTGATGTCTTTGACAAATTTAAAGAGTTTAAGGCTCTTTTGGAGAATCAAACAGAGAAAATAATTAATGTTTGTTTAAAATATTTTTTTCATTGATGTAAAATAAAAAAGGGGGAGATTACAATTGTCCAAGATAAAAATTTCAAGATGGAGATTGTTCGAAAAAAAAAATTGGATTATTAATGCTCAGTTTGGATACCCTATATCAAAGGAATTTTTTCCCTCGATACCTATCTGAAATGGGAAAATAGGTTATATGGTTGGAAATATTATTCTAATAAATTTCAAATGGTATATGACATTCCCTCTAACTCGCTAGGAATGAGGAGATATGAATTTATTTTTTTTCTGACAAACCAACCATAAATGTTTTGTCTACTCAACCAGTCTTTACAGGCCAGCCATGAATGTGAGGACAACATTACTATAAATACATAATAGATGGGTACATTTGTACTAAAATGAAGAAATATATTATGTTTGAGGTGCACAAAAGTGATTTGACGTACACTGAAGGAGATGGGGTGTCTTTTTGTTGTCTAAATTTGTGCAAGAGGAGTCTTCTTAAGATTTTCTTGTTCTTAAGGTGTGCTATGAAGGTATGAAGGCCTGTGAGGATGCAATTTGTTCTTTTATAATTTTTGATGTTGTAATGTGTGCTATTTTGATATTTTGATGTTGTGTGCTGAAATAATATTATGAGAATGATGTTATGCAGCTCACTAGGGCATGACGGGTAAATGTGACTAGGTCTTGAAGCTATGTTTGAAGTATGAATAATTCAGGTGAATTCATAAGTACGATGTGTACAAATATATTGGAATGGTGTCTACACATATATTGTTTATTTTGTGCTCAGGTGAGGGGTTCAATGTCTACAACAGGTTGGTGTTTGTAAATATTGTAACAATAGGTTGGTTCCTACAGGTGTTGTTGAGTCGGTGCTTAGTTCAGGAGATTGGTGTCTCTGGTAGGTTGGTGCATACATATTTTTGATTTGGTGCATAGTTGAGGATATTGGTGTCTCTAGTAGGTTGGTTCGAACAATCTTTGTAATAGTGGGTTGGTTCTTACAGAAATTTATAAAGATATAAGTTTTATTTTTTCTCCTGATTGGGTTTCCATGTTAAACTTCGTGCATTGTGATTTGAGTTTATATGTGATTATTGTTTCTCAATTAATGAATGATTGATGAATGGTTAAATAAATTAAAAATTATCGTATACATATTCACCCCCATACTCTTAGTACAAACATAAGTTCAATAATTGGTATCAGATGAGGTTCCTTCAGAAACAATTTAACAACTAGAAGGAAGATCCTGGCCAATTATGGATTGTAAGTAAGGTATCCCTATAAATAATGCTCCCTTTTTTTATGAAACAAACTATGCATCATGGAGTATAATAATCAAGACATATTTGAAGGTTCTTGGGTATGGTATTTGGGAATAAGTCATAGTAGGCTATACATATGAAGTTGGAAAGGATTCATATGAAAACAATGAAAAAGCGATTGATGTCATCTTGAGTGACCTATCACATTCTTAGACTATCAAGGTAATGGACTGCACATCAGCTAAACAGGTTTGGGAAAATCTACAAAACATTTGTGGAGAAAGATTTGGTAATTGTTCCACTTGTAAATTATGGATAAAAGAATCACAATTTGTGAGAAATATAAAAGGAGGTCCTGGAATATACAAAGGTAAGATATCGTACAATTGATTTAAGTGTGGTAAAATATGTCATTTTATTACTAAGTGTCCATATGCAGAAAGGGGAGATAGTGATGATGAAGAATAATCTATCTCCATAAAGATGGAAACAAGGCCTGTTGATGACGAAAATGAAGATAATAAAAAACAAAAACCATATTAAGAAGAATAATATATTGAAGAAGAACTTATTACTTCCTTAGAATAAATAAACAAGCTTAGGAAAAAGAATATAAATAGGAAAGAGAAATTGTAGAAATACAAAGAGGAGGATCATGATCTTGAAGAAACAGAAAAAGACAATTATCATCCTGAAAACTCAACTAGAGGAAAAAATGATAGAAAAACTTGTGAGAAGCCAATTGAAAGAAAATGAAGAAAAATTCAAGAATCTAGAGGTTGAAATGATTTCCTTAAGAAAGTAACTAGAGAAAACAATTTATTAGTTGAACACGAGCTTGAAGTTTGGAAAGAGTACTGAAATATTATATAATATTCTCAGTTACCAAAGGTCACCATTCATGAATATAGGTCTTGGCTATGAATACAAATAATAGACCCCTAAGGGAGATGTAAGCACTAAGGTCACAAATCCATCAGAAAAGGAAAATGAAGAAAAACTTAAAATCTATGCCAATATTCTCAAAGGATACATCAACAATGAAAGAAGTAATGGGAAAGTAAATGATGACCATTTGAAACCTTATGATTCTCATAATAATAATAATAAATGATTTTAGAATAGTTGTTCCACCAAGGCCTTTCACAAACCAGTACCAAACGCTCTTTATTGGCTATTGTTTTCCTTTCAATAATTTTGGTCATAAGGAAATATATTGTAGAGATTGTACAATAAGTGATCATGTAATATATATAAATAGAGGTTCCTATAAGACCTCAAAGGATGATTATGTGAGCAACAAAAGTATATGTTATCACGAGTTTTCTAACAAAATCTACAATTCATTTGCTCCACTACTTTATTACAACATTGTATGTTATAAGTTCAATGACTATGGGAACATAGCATGTTACCTTAGAAGCAACATAGTAGGACATCATAAAAAAATAGAGAAAAAGATGTTCTTTCCAAACATAAAGAAGAATACTAAAAGGTTTGGAAAAAGAATAAAAAGACAGAAACAGGGAGAGATGAAATTGTTTTTTATGAGAAGGGATGTGATAAGTTGGATGAGTTTGGTAGGGAAATTCATTGTTTTGATTCTCACTCGAAACATGTACAACCCATTTCTAGAAAAGGAAACAATGGGACATTTCCTTGTGAAAATGAAAATTCAAGTTTACAATACTCTTTTGGAAAAGTGAAGTCATATGATTGGTCCTTGTCAGGAAGGAATGTGGAGGCAGAAAAAAATTCAAATAGAGTCGATACTAAAGATTCACCTCATTTACAAGATCAAAGTCATGACTTTGGAGTGGAAGTTTTCAGCAATAAAAATAATCAAATAGAAGGATCAATGTTGGATACTTGTTTCATAGACAACTTGGATAATGATCAATCATCAACAAGTGAGAAATTAGATATATAATTTTAAATTGCACATTGGAGTGCTTGACCGATAGAAAAATATCAGGGGGACTATCCCTTTTCCACCGATGTCAAAGGGGGGGAAGTTGTAAACAAAGGAATAATTTTAGAAACAAGGAAAGTTATAGACATGGGGAGTATAAGAATTGACTAAGGGTTTCCATCAATGTAAAATGGGGAGATTGTTGGAAATAAATTTATCATTGATTTCAAAGATAGGGGGAGAATACATACGTCCAATATAAATATTTCAAGATGGATATTGTTGGAAACATTGTTTTTGGATTATTGATGATCATTTTTGATACCCTATATTTGAAGAAATGTTTACACTAGATACCTAAATTAAATGAGAAAATAGGTTATATGTTTTAAAATCTTATTCTGAGACATTTCAAATGGTATATGGAATTCCCTATAACTCCTTAAGAATGAGGACATATAAAAAATTTCATCCAACAACCCAACCACAGATTTTAGGTCAGCTCAACCAGTCTTTACAGGTCAACCTTAAAAGTGAGGACATAATTACTATAAATATAGGATATTTGTGTGCATTTGTACTGAAACCAAGAAAGATATCAAGTGTGATTCATGAATAAGTGATATGAGTTCCACTAAAGGATATGGTGTGTATTGTTTGTCTCTAAGGGTGTGAAAGAGGAGGATTCTTGGGATTTTCTTCTTCTTAAGACGTGTTATGAAGGACCGAAGGTCTATGATGTTGTAGTGTGCACTGTTTCAAAGTTGTGATGCTGCATTGCATGTTATTTTTATGTTTTGATGTTGTAGTTTGGGATCATATTATGGGAATGATTCTATGAGGCTTGCTAGGGCATGAAGAGTAAATGTGACTAGGTATTGAAGCTATGTATGAAGTATGAGGCATGTAGGTGAAGTTGGAATTACTACGTGTATGAATATATTGGAATGGTTTCTACACACATGTTGTTGAGTTGGTTCTCAGGTGAGGGGATCAGTGTCTCTAATAGTTTAGTTCTTGCAAATATTGTAAAATTATGTTGGTTCCTAAAGGTGCTATTGAGTTGGTGCTTAGTTGAGGAGAATGGTGTATCCATTAGGTTGGTTCCTACATATTACTGAGTTGGTTCTTGGTTGAGGAGATTGGTGTCTCCAATAGGTTGATTCCTACAATATTTGTAAAGGTAGATCAATACCTAAAGAGATTTATAAACATAAGTTTTATGGTTTCTCCCAATTGGTTTTCCATATTAAAATCCATGCATTTTGGTTTAAGTTTATCTATTATTGTTGTTTCTTTGATAATGAATGATTGATGAATGTTTAAATAAAGTGAAAAGTATAATATAATGATTCACACCATATCATTGTAAGAATAATTTAAACATGGTGTTGATGATAGATAATGGGGGAGAGTCTTGCGAAAATGAATTTGAATAATTCTATAAGAATGGCATTATAGAAGGGTACAAGACTACTCCATATACACCTCAATAAAATGAAGTTTCAGAAAGGATGAAAATGACATTGATGGAAAAATCAAGGTGCATTCTCGCTTGTGTCATGTTAAGATAAAAATTCCGAGAAAAGGAAGTGGGTACTCCATGTTACATGGTCAATCAATTACCCTCATCATTGTTGGATGAAAATACTCCACGTGAGGTATGAAATAGTAAGAAACCATATCTAACACATCTTCGAGTATTAGGATATGATGGGTATGTTCACATTCCAAAGGAAAACAAGAGTAAGTTGGATAAAAATGATGAAAAGTGTATCTTTATCATGTATAAATAGGGTCTAAAAGGTTATAACATTTGGAACCCAGAAACTAGGAAGGTAGTTTATAGCGAAGATGTGGTATTTAGAGAAATAAAAGATGTTTTCAAATAGAAAATCCTAACAAGGAAGGAAGAACCAGAGAACATAGAGTTTGAGTTGAAGGATAATGAATCAAACTCTACAGAAGAACATCAATCAAAAGAAGAAGATCCTCATACTCTAGTATTGAGGAGATCGATTTGGGAAAGAAGGAATCCAGAAACGTATAATCCACTTGATTTTTGTTCAAATTTTTATTTCTGTATTATTGGTAATGATCCTAGAACTGTCAGTGAGGTAGTTGATTTAGAGGATGGAAAACTAAAGAAAAATTCCATGGTTGAAGAAATCTAAGCCTTGAATAAGAATGAGGCTTGGGATCTAGTCAAGTTTTAGACTGGAATAAATACCATTGGAAGTAAATGGGTGTTCAAGAAGAAGTACTTGAATGTAGAAGGAAAAGTGGAGAAATAAAAGGATCAAATAGTAGAAAAAGGTTATTCCCAGGTAGAGGGAATTGACTTTGGTGATATTTTTTATCCTATTGTAAACTTTTCTTATATTTTATTTTTAAGTAGAACATATGGATGTGAAGACATCATTCCTACATGGGGATGGATAAGAGGAAATCTACATGAAGAAGCGGGAAGGATTTGTTGTGAAGGGAAAGAAGGAGTTGGTATGCAAGTTGGAAAAGTCCCTTTATGGGTTAAAGAAATCACCAAGGATGTGGTATCAAAAAATTGATACTTATATGTTGGGAATTCTCTTCACAAGGATAAAAGTGGATCACTGTGTGTATCTTAAATTAATTGGTGATCATCTTATTTATTTGGTATTGTATGTGGATGATATGTTGTTGTTTGGATATGACAAGGAGATTATCCAGGATGTGAAATCCCAGTTGTCCTCTAAATTTTACATGAAGGATCTTGGTGTTGCAAATTTCATTTTGGGAATGGAAATTAAAGGGATCAAGAAAAAAGAAACTTTGGTTAAATCAAAGGAAATATGTCAAGACAATATTGCAGAGGTTTAATAGGAAGGAATGCAAATTGGTCAAGGTTCGTATTCTTGTATGTGTAGAGTTATCTGCATATTAGTGTCTGAAGACATAGGAAGATGAAGAATAGATGTCTCGTATTCCATGTGAAATTGCAATGGGCAGTTTGATGTATCAATTGGTCTTTACTAGACTGGACATTTCACATGTAGTGAGAGTTTTGAGGAGGTATATGTCAAAAATAGGGAAGGAGCATTGTACAATAATAAATAGGCTTTTTAGGTATTTGCGTGACACTACTAGTTATGAATTTGTCTACCAAGGAAGTCCAAGATTGGATAGAGTGATGGAAATAAATGGGTTTGTTGATGCAAACTAGGCTAGAAATATGTGTCACATAACATCTACAACTGGGTATGTTTTTAACCTTTTTGGAGGAGAAATAAATTAGATGAGAAAAATACAGTCTGTAGTGTCACTCTCAACTAAAAAAAGATGAATACATGGTAGCCACTCATCCAAGAAAAGAAGAAGGATGGTTACAAATTTTTTGTTAAGGAATTCAGTTGCAACATCAAGATGTAAGGATATATTTTTATATTTCAAGTGAAATATTTCTAGCGAAGAACCTGACTTATCATTCAAAGAAAAAGCATGTTGATGTTTAGAATCACTTTGTGAGAGACATGTGTAACAACCACATTTTGTCTAGTATGTAATTAATCATAATTAGTAATTTTCCATGCCATGGAATATGGACATTGCAATCATATTATTGTTTGAATAAAAATTCCAACCAACTAACTGTGGGGTGAAGCCTTGAAGTACTATCCATGATACCACTATGGGAAACAATAAAGGAACCTGGAGAGGGTTTCATCATGCTAAAGAGGACCCCAACCTCATTGTTGATAATAATTGAGATTGAAATTATTTTCCTCAGCCCTAATTTGAAGTAAAATTAGTTAATGATGAAGGATGGTAGATGGAAAACCAACTACCCCAAATAAATCAAGGTATGGGAGATGAGATTAGGACAAAAAAAAACGTTTTCATATAGGTACAACAACGTACCAACTCTGCAGCCCCATATTCACTTATGGGTTTCCTTCTGACAGAAGGAGGAGGACAGGTCCATAACCTACCTGTGGGGAGGTGTGCAAGAGAAGCAAATGATAATATACAGAGAGATATATGGGTGGGAGATCAGGGCCGAGAGGGGGAAGAGAGAAGAAGAGATTTGAATCTTAGGACATATAGCCCAAAAACCTGACGAGAGCTATGAAGGCCACAAACTTGGTGTTGAGAAAGCATCTGAAAAGCCTCATAGAGGTACCGAGTGAGGTGGGTATGATAAAGTATCTACAAGAGTGTCATTCAAAATTTTATAAGAACCTAAGTGTGATATCCCAGGTGGTATCATGGCTTGGCATGAGGGTGGCCACAATGCTAAAATGGAATGCATTTGAGCCTACGGTTGGGTAGAAAGGAGAACAAACACAATCAGTTGGATGGATACAACCTTATAAAATACAAGTATTCCTTATCCCCTTTGTAAATTAGTTAAAATTAATAGTTGGGTACCCCTGATTGCATTGTAAATGTGTATTCCTAGTAAATGGTCTTGATATTGTATTATCAAAAAACTCACAAAGTTAAATGATTTATGCCTATAATTTTATTTACGAAAATGAATGTTTGTAAATGGATTCAATGGATGGAATGTTTGTATTAATTGAGAATGTGTAAGAACTTGAGGAAGATGAGTTAAAAACCTAGTTGAATAATGTAACATGAGGTTTTGGGACTGCTACATCCAGAATATTGAACTAAATATTCGAAACTCCCCTATTTAAATTGACGACACTCAGTAGTCATGGATTTCTGAGTTGGAATCAATCTCAGTCATCCATCGACAAGATATCGCTCTGTCAAATTACCCATAATGTAATGAGGAACAATGGTCATCGATATGTTAAAGAGGGTCAATATAGACCATCCAACGGTGGGAAGGATTACCCATTAAAGTTCCCTGTAGGTCCACGTGTGAATAGTGGGTGTTGGATTAGTGGATGGTCAAATTAAAGTCGTTGATTTGAAGCTTAGGAGGGGTCTAGTGCGCGAGGTACCAGAGCATCGAAACTCGATATATATATATATTACTGAAGGCACGGGGGAGACAGAGTGATATCAAGTGTGATGTGTTATTCTTGCATGGTAGCTATGGTGTCACTAGGGTGAAACTTGTAAACCCCCGGTTCCTAAATGATTTAAGTGTCAACCTTGTTAGGTCTGAATCTTTTGTATCATCACCTGGGTTTGTCAACCGTTGGATCTACCTTCCGAGATATATCAACCATAGAGATTCATAAAATCTTAGGAGGGAGTCCAGTGTCCCGGGTCATTGGAGCATCATGCCTTGGGGGAATTCTAAGTCCAAATCCCTTTGGAATTCCTAATACCCAATATCCGGGGATAGGGTTTCTAGACCTTGGTTCTATACCTTGTTGCATAAGGTCGAGGGAGAGATAGAGAGAGAGAGTGACATCATATTGAAGTAGTGTACCAGTTTGGTTTCCATGATTTCATGGAAGGAGCATTTGTCAAACTATGGATATAGGTGAGTGGATTATGGGACCCCTCATCAAGCCCAAGATTTCTGGTAATAATAGTGGATTCAGAACCATTGTATCTAGTAGTGGACTAATATCCATCATAGATATCGGTGGAGAAAAGTCAAGGGGACCCTCAACAGGAAGGAGTTTTAGTTTACAGGGGACCCATAAAGAGTCGTGGTTCCAGTGTTCATGGTTGTCTAGTGGTGACACATGTCCTCATGAGGGAAAAATATCTACCATCTAATCCTTAAAACTTCTACCACACTCAAATTTGTGAAAGAAACCATGGTTTTCGTACAAACAGGGTCGATGCCTGATTGATCTAAGATGACGTTGGATGAATTCATTCAACGAATATGAGGTAGACAAGTGTCAAAACCTTATTGGGTGAACTCTGGGTAGTAGGATCACACGTACATCCATGCCAACCAACATAGATGGTCGATATGTCATGACATTAGCGGTGCCACATGGCACACATATAATGGTGAGGCCATGGGTAGGAATAAGTGGGTCATTGTAGATAGGGACAAATGTCCTAGGCACCATCTCATCTCAAATCAGGCCTTTTGGGATATATGAGTTAGAAAAAGGGCCAAGGTCCTACGGTCCCAAAAACCTAGGTAAAAATGTCATTGTTTGGTGAGAACTGGTCTGGGCGGGGAATTGTGGAGCATAGTGTTGTGCCCAAGGAAGGTTGGGTCCGAAAGGGTTGAAGTTCAGGTGGCAAGGTGGCAAGTTCCATGCCAGTGCCACACTGATGCATAATCAATAATGATTCCTTGTAGTAAGAACATGTTAGTACCACATCATATAGGCACAATGACGTGGATCCATGTGGAAATATGGAGGCACTTGACCTTTAGAGGACTCGAAACATCAAAGGGCCATAAATTTTGATCCAGAGATCCATTTGGAGAAAACTTATAGTCATTGGAAATATATTGGGGTGAAATCACGAAGGTGGGTAACACTTTCGTGACAATCTGATCTCCAAAATTCGGAAAAACATTTTTTTGGCCGAACTAATAGTATTTTTTGGCTGAAAGGTGGAACATCAAATCCAACGATATAGTTACGGTATCCTCGATTTACGTGTAAATATTTAGTCGAATGGATTTTCTCCATCCAACAATATTCTTTCAGCTGAAAGATATTCCAGCCGAAATAATCTTTCGACCGAAAGTGTTTTCGGCCAAAAACTCTTTCAGGTGAAAGATTGTTTGGCTGAAAACTCTTTTGGTAGAAATATTGTTTATATATCAACAAAACATCATCATTCAAACATTTTTCTAACCTTTTGGTGTTTGTGAGCATTCTTTCATGATTGTGGGAGTTCGTGAGTGTTGGCGTTTGTGAGCGTTCGCGAGTGTTGGTGTGAACGTAGGGTGTTTGTGAGCATTCATGAGTGTTGGCGGGCATTCCTGTGGGTGGTCAGGTTGTTGTGTTGGCAGCCATTCATGTGGGCGGTCAGGTTGTTGTGTTGGTGGGCATTCGACTGACCGAGCTTCAGGTATGTAACTATAATTGTTTTTTTTTTAATTTTAAATTTAATCTGTAGATTGTAATATGAAATTTAATTTTAACTTTTAAATTAAAATTTAGTTTAGGTGGCGGCCTATGTGGCCAAGCCGTGGGCATGCCAACAGTTTGACCATAGGGTTGGGCCCCAGTGGCCAAGTCACAGTCCACTGGACTGTAACTTGGACGCGAGGGGCCAGCCCTGTGGCCAAGTTGTGGGCACACCAACAGCTTGGCCATAGGGCTAGGCCCCCACGACCAAGTGATAGTTAACTGGACTGTTACTTGGTTGTGTGGGGCTAGCCCTATGGCCAATATGTGGGTACACCAATGGCTTGGCCATAAGGCTCGACCCCCGCAGCCAAGTCACAGTTCAGTGCATTGTGACTTGGCCGCGGGGGGTTAGCCCTGTGGCCAAGTCGTTGGCGTCTCCACTACATTGTTGTTCCACTAGAAATTTGTCTAGCGGGATATTTATCCGGTTCAGTTATTTCGATCTGGAGATTTAATTTAAAATTTCGTTTCTGTCTGAAGTTATTTCGAATTCTAATTCAGTCTGGAGGTTAAATTTAGAATTTTGCTTATGTGTGAAAGCTATTTAGAATTTTAGTTCCGTCTAAATTTTAATTTAGAATTATTCCTTTAGAGTGTGATAAACCAATCCGGTTCAGCTATTTCGATCTCAAGGTTTAATTTAAAATTTTGTTTCTGTTTGAAGTTATTTCGAATTCTAATTCAGTGTGAAGGTTAAATTTAGAATTTCTCTTATGTCTTAAAGCTATTTCGAATTTTAGTTCCGTCTGAAGTTTAATTTAGAATTATTCCTTTAGAGTGTGATAAACCAACATCAAACCTAGATCTAATCCTTTTAGCAGTCAAAGGAAAAATTTAGGAACGTGAAATAAAAATTAATGAGTCAAGAAATATGTGTTTAATCATTTGTACCAAGGATGTGCACTTATGAGAATCACCAACTCCTAAGCATGATACAAATGGTAAACAACAACTTGCACAAGAGTAGTTTGATCAATCAAGTAGGTTGTAATGAAAATTTCATCTTTGATTACTGAAAGTGAATATTAGATATTATTTAATAACAAAACATTGCTTAGATTAAGGAGTTGTTGCCAAAATTTAGGTACCTATGCCACCATGTGAAAGAAAATATATTCATTTCCCCCTTTTTAAAACCCTAATTTAGAAATTAAAACCTAAAAAATTTAGTGCAAAATGATTACTCAAGCACTAGAATTACTTGTGGCAATTACTTTTTAAGTGAAAATTTAAGCCCTTATGAACATAAATATTTTAATTTAGCACAAACCCCAAGGAACATATA
>SNQJ01S0029143.1:122185-133626 GCA_010110895.2 Picea sitchensis
CTGCAATGATTTGTTAAAATCGAATCTCCATATATTGTAAACAAGTTTTACCATTGACATCAAAAATTTGAATCTCTAGAATTCATTTAGATAGAGACCATAATTTTTTTAGTTTCCAAGCACAATGACGACTGTAGTGATTTGTTAAAATCGAATCTCCATATATTGTAAACAAGTTTTACCATTGACATCACGAATTTGAATCTCTAGTTGAACATAGATTTTTAAAACACACGAATATATAAGAATTTAACTTAGGATTAATTAATATCTAACAAATTCAATATCAATGTCAAGATCGGTAAATGCAATTTCCAGCGAATGGAGTAAATTCGAAGTTCTGGGCTGCAACTAAATTGGGCAGCGTTCATAACATTTTTTTGTTTAGAGAGGAAGCTATTTGATTATACAACGATATTAAAATTCTAATACACAAATTTACTCAGCGATTTGTCTCATGATTTAATCATAATATGTTGATCACATGGGGAAAGGTAGTAGATGTTGATAGTGGAGAAGCCAACGGCTTGGCCACAGAGACTGCCACCTAAAGCTAGATTTTAATTTAAAAATTAAAATTAAATTTAATGTTACAATCTACAGATTAAGATTAAAATTAAAAAAAAAAATTACTGTTACTTACCTGAAGCTCGGCCCGTCGAAAGCCCGCCAACACTCACAAATTCTCACCTGAAGCTCGGCCCGCCGAACGCCCGACCGCTCGCAGGAAAGCCCACCAACACTCACAAATGATCACAAACACTTACAAACACTCACAAATGCTCACAATGCGCCAACACTCGCGAAAGATCAAAACGCCAAAAGGTTAGAAAAACTTTTGAAAATTGATGTGTGGTTGATATATAAACCTTCTTTCGGACAAAATATTTTTCGACTAAAAACTCTTTCAACCGAAAGATGTTTCGGCCGAAATATCTTCCGATCGAAAGAATATTGCTGGATGGAAAAAATCCGTCCTACTAAATATTTACATGCAAATCGAGGATACCATCACTGTACCATTTGATTTGACATTCCATCTTTTTGCAGAAAAATAGTTCGGCCGAAAAAATGTTGTTCGAAATTTTGAAGACCAGATTGTCACGAAAGTGTTACCCACCTCCCTGATTTCACCCCCCTAGGATTACTCATTTTTTGCTTGGTGGTCACAAAAAGTGGTTGTAATAAAGGATTATCCTTATGCATAGATAGATTATTTAATGACCGGAATATGCCCATTCCTCCTAGTAGTTCGTATGGAGACATCAATATAAAATCTTTTTTAACTATTCAATTTTTATATTTTGAAATTTAAAGAAGAAAATATTTTTGTTGTGGATCAAGATAATAATGTGATTTATTGTGTAGATGTGGGACATATATGACCTGAGAATTTTCCTTGGCATGGCTGATGTGGTTGTGATCACCAACCACAGGGTGATGCATATAGAGTATTGGATAATGTCTAGAGGAACCTGTACAGATTGGTACACCCAATGCTACTGATACAAAATGAATATTTACCAGAGCAATTGCAACAACACATGGTTGGGATACCATGGGCATGGGTGTGGCTCTTTCAGAATCTATCCAATGTCATGGTGTGTTATGAGAGAATTTTGGATATATGGGCTGACCCAAGTTCTACCTTGGTTCTCCAACAAAACACTAGAAACCATCGACCCTCCTGGTGAACCAAAAGGTAGCATTGTGCATAGATGTAGGGTTGATCCGGGTTCTACCTTAGTTCTCCAATAGAGACATTTTCAAGGAAGGGAAGCACCCTCAGGACCATGATGATTATATCATGTATATTTTTGTATTATCAGTCCTTAGAGAAGGACAATTGAAGCTAAAAATATTTTTTTCTAACATGATCCACTTGTTGTACTTAAATAGCATTGATGATCATATATATACAAATTCACCTTCTTTCCTTACTGAAAATGTACCTATGATTGTATTATATACATGTATAATTGCTTATGCTTCTGATTAATGTGAATGATTTAAGTGCCAATCTAACACGTAGTTAGCAAATGCATCACATAATGAAATGGAATTTGTTGGAATAGGAACATAAGTAATGTTATAAAAATAACACTCCAACAAATGTACCCAAAGGAAACGACGACCTAACAGAGGCTCACGAATACAAAATTGGACGTTTAGCTGGAACACTACCAATTGAGTGTCCAAACAAACTTCTAGGGACTGAATTCCATGCACAATGGAATCACTTAGTAGTTCAAAAACACTTTTATATTCATCCACATTATTAGTGGATGGGCTAATACAATCACCTCTGGAAGCGATCAATTGGCCCATGGGAGAAAAAATCACCCAAGCAAAGGAAGCAAGGTTCTGAGTGTAACCGCTAGCGCCATCAGTGAACAATACAAATATCGAAGAATCCTGTGACATTTACCAACCAAGCGGAAGCACCATAAAAACTACTAACGCAAAAATAGATCTACACAACTACTAAATACATCAATCTACATTAATTACAAGAGGAACCCCGAGGCATAAATTATTAAGCATAATAATTCTTAAGATAGAGCCCATTTATGGGCTCTGAAAGTGCAATCCCTTCAAAATCCTCCAACTTGTAGGCTCCTTTCCACAGGGCGTATCTCACAATGTATGGGCCATGCCACAATGGATTTAACCTACCTGTCACCAAGGTGGATTTGTCTTGATCATAAACCAACACAAGGTCACCTTCACATAACATCGTGGGGTGCATAGACTTGTCATACTGGATATTAACTTATTTCTTATGCACCTCATTTGCGGTGGAAGAATCATGATGGTGATTTCCAAGATGCTCCAAATGAACAAGATGTGCTTCTAACTTAGAAGATTTAGGAAGAATATCTATGATGATATTAAGTGAAGGTATCTCACATTCAATTGGTAAGACTCCCTCCAATCCATGAACGAGTTGCAACGATCAAAATAAAGTAGTAGTGTTAACTGCATTTCGATATGCCCATAGCGATCATAGATAGAGAATGATGTGCCAATTAGACTTACTCACATTAATAGTACGCTGAAAAATGGTTTTGAGAGATTTATTAATTTTCTTGACTTGTCCATTTTCCTACGAGTAATATGTATACTAATGCTTGTGCCTAAAAACCAATTTTGATGTGAGCTCCGACATCATTTTGTTCTGTAATTGACAACATTGAACCGAGTAATGACCTGATTGAATATAAAAAGAAAAAAATTCTCACCATCACTGAACAAAGTAGGAATGGATTCCGCCCACTTGGTGAAGTAGTTGATGACCATGATGATTTAATGATGACCACTAGTTGAAGGCCACTAGAATGTTATAAAATCAATGCCTCTTAGAAAAAGGTTTGACGGTGATAATTAGGAACAACGAAGCAGGAATCACGTGCATATTACGAGTAAAAATTGACATTTATGACATTTTTTGACCACCTCGATACAATCTTTGAAGATCGTTGGCCAAAAATATCTAGTTCACAAGATTTTTTGGGTTGTCTCCAACCCAATGAGATGACCTTCACATGCTCCACTGTGAGAGTCACTGAAAATGAAATTTGCTTCTTAGTGAGTCACACAACGACGTAAAATTGAGTCCACAGCATGATGATACAAGGTATCACAAATGATGAGATAGTTTTTCACCTGGTGGTGAATGCATCTTCGTTCTTCTCTCGAATAATGTTGGGAGAAATTCAAATTATGCAGATATATAAGAATGTCTCCATTCCAAGGGTCACCTGAAGATATTAGGAAGATGGATTCATCTGAAAATGAGTCCTCAAAAATTTCCTCTATATCTTCCATAGGAAACTCAAACATTAATTCAACAAAAAAAAGTGACTTTTTGGACTTTGTCGATGTGGAGTCTAAGTCAAATTATTGAAAAATAAAAATCCATTTATTGAATTTCTCTTCAATGATATGACGAGTTAAGAGATACTAAAAATGATTAGCGTCCACAATAATAGTCGTTTTATGGAGGAGAATATAATGTTGGAGCCTCTGGACAGCATGGACAAATGCCAGAGCTAGCTACTCAACATGCGAGTATGAAAGTCAACGTCAACCAAACCATGACTTCATAATAAATGATGTTCTCGACAGGCGCATCATATTCTTGTACTAAAACCATGTGTATGATTGACTTTGTTGCCGCCAGGTACAACAAGAAGTCACGAGTAAAATCAGGCGGACTAAGGAGGGGGGAAAGGATTAAATCCTTTTTCAACTCATTGAAATATCTTTGTGCATAAGTATCCCATTCAAATGGAACCCATTTCTTCAGTAAACAAATGAAAACCTTAGTGATCTCAGTGTAGGTAGAGATAAAACGATTGAGTAAATTTTCTTTTCCTTTGAGACTCTAGAGTGGGAAGGATTCCTAGATCATGCTTGAATGATGCAGCTTCTAGAGTACAACATAAAGTGGTATTGCCTTATGCTTAAGGCACCTCCAAAAATATTTCTAGAATACTTAAAAAGATGCACATTAGAAGTACTTTTCAACCCCCTCACATTATTAGAAGTCTCCATAAATCTATTAAGGGCCCAATGGAGCCTTCACATCATAAAGGTGTCTATTGTATTCCTTTTTCCAGTGATATCAACTACGTCAGTGAAAAAAAAAGTCTTTTCATGTTAGGATTAAGGAACATAAGGTTTCTACCACCCATAATCATATAAGTACTTTACTCTTGCTAATCATTCATATAATACCAAGGATTAAGTTGATATTGAAAAAAAATAATGATCATTTTTCCAAAAAAAAAAAATCATCAAAGTGATGGAATTTGTGAAAGAGGATCATTGTATCAATACGGATAATGATCTCAATTTGAGCACTTATATTTTCTCCCCATTATTAAGATAAAACAAGGATCCTCTTATAGGTTTCTTTTATTTTTTCTTGTCTTTTTTCTTTGCTTATTTGTTTGTTCCTTTCCTTTATGTCCTTATTTATAATTTCTCCCCATTATTAAGATGCAACAAGGGTCCTCCTATTTTGTTCATAAGGTTTTTTCTTAATCAAGTTTTTTCTTTGCTTATATGTTTGCTCATTTCTTTTACGTCCTTATTTGTTTGTAGTGTATTTCCCTTTATCATCAATTTCTTTTCCTTGTTTAAAAATATTATTTCTCCTTTTATTTATGTATTTTTTGTTTTTAATATTTATATCATTTTACTATTTATATTATTTCATATTTTTTTATTAATTATGATCTTTAAATTTACATTTTGTTTTGCATAGAGTAATATTCTTCTTTTTATCTATATTGTTTTATTTATATATAATTATTCATAAAAAAAATTATGTTATATTGTTATATTTATATAGATATTTTCCCAAAAAAATACTTACATAAATAAATCTACATTTATATATAATTAATAATTATAATTTTATAATTATTAATAATATTTATGTTGTTATGCACAATGATTCAACTTTTTTATTTATATATAATTATTAATAATACTTATAATATTATCTAAAATGAATTGGAATATTGTACGAATAGAATTCATGTTATTATCTTAACTTTTTTTTTTTTTTTTTCTAATGACTTTGTACATATATATATTTGGACAAATTAATAACTTTTTACGTGCTCCTTTTTCTTACATTTATTCCTCTTTTCCTCTTATTGTCTATTTCCTTTCTTATTTTGTTTTTACTCGTCTCTGAACCTCTTTGCCTTCGTTTTTTCCACCTCTTTGCTTTTTTTTCTTTTTCATTTTGTTTTTCGTTTTTTTCCACTATTTTAGTTTGCTTTATGTTGTTTCCTTTCATTTCGTCTTTGCTTTTTTTTTCTTTGTGGTATTAGCTTTTGTTTAATTTATTAATTAGTAATATTTTAGTTTGCCTTTTGTTTGCTTTTATTTCGTCTTTGCTTTTTTGGTATTAGTTTTTGTTTAATTTATTAATTAGTATGGATAGTTATTTGTTGTCACAATTATATAAGTTTTTCATGTTGATTTTTTGTTTTATTTATAATTTTATCATTTATAATTTTCTATTTTAAAAATGTATTATGTATTAGAAGTTTTAAATGTTGATATCATTTTTTCAAACAAAATGAATCTCAAAATTCATAATATTAATATACCAAGCGATGCATATTANGTACATATATATTTGGACAAATTAATAACTTTTTACGTGCTCCTTTTTCTTACATTTATTAGTCTTTTCCTCTTATTGTCTATTTCCTTTCTTATTTTGTTTTTACTCGTCTCTAAACCTCTTTGCCTTTTCTTCTTTTCATTTTGTTTTTCGTTTTTTTCCACCTCTTTGCTTTTTTTTCTTTTCATTTTGTTTTTCGTTTTTTTCCACTATTTTAGTTTGCTTTATGCTGTTTCCTTTCATTTCGTCTTTTCTTTTTTTTTCTTTGTGGTATTAGTTTTTGTTTAATATTTTAGTTTTTTGTTTGCTTTTATTTCGTCTTTGCTTTTTTTGGTATTAGTTTTTGTTTAATTTATTAATTAGTATGGATAGTTATTTGTTGTCACAATTATATCAAGTTTTTCATGTTGATTTTTTCTTTTATTTATAATTTTATCATTTATAATTTTCTATTTTAAAAATGTATTATGTATTAGAAGTTTTAAATGTTGATATCAATTTTTCAAACAAAATGAATCTCAAAATTGATAGTATTAATACACCAAGCGATGCATATTATAAAAGTATAAAATATTTAGTTGTAAGTTTATTTAATTTTATTATTTATATATATATATATATATTATGTTTATCTAATGAAGTTATTTAGTGTTAAGAGATGACAAGTTCTTTCAATAAATAATATTTTAGGAATTGTTCACTTATATCTTTTACTATGGAGCTTGTGAGGCTTTCTTGTTATTTTTGCAATGTTGATTTTCTTTTTCACACTAGTCAAAATAGTTAGATACTTTTGATCTTCTAGTATCTTAATAGTGAGGATATCTACTTGAATTTAGATGCAATAAAATGCTAAATATTATTTTGATTTGCAAAATATCCTCTTTGTTTATGTTCCAATGATTTAGCCAAGACTTAGTATCTTTATACCAACCTCTTTGAAGACTCTTATGAAGCCTAGTCATTTTCCTGCTTAAAATGGCGAAAGACTCACTTCTATGAAGAGGATAGGATGGAATGTATTTTCTTTGGTTATGAGATTCTAAGTTATAAAACACTTTTAAATTTACTCTATCTTGTAAAATATTGTAACCCCAAAATTTACAACAAATAATAAGAATAACTAATTTCTCTAAAAAAAAAATATTTTTACCACATAACCACTCAAAATACAATAATATATTTAAATTTAAATATAAACCAACTCTCTCTGTAATAAAGCTACTTGGTTAATCCAATTAAAAATGAATATATATAAAAACAAACCTAATTACGTATCCATATAATAAAACTTCCTTGTTCATTGCACTATAATAATTCTAGTTTATAGAACTACTTGGTTTATCCAATTAAAAATGAGTATATAAGACTTCCCTGTTCATTGCACTATAATATATAGTTCTATAGTTTATAGAACTACTTAGTTAATCTAATTAAAAATGAAAATATGGAAATTCCTTGTTCATTGCCCTAATATATAATTCTAGCTTATAGAACTATTTGGTTAATCCAATTAAAAATGAATATATGTCAAAAACATAGTTACGTATCCATATGAGACTTCCTTGTTCATTGCACTATAATATATTTCTAGGTTTTAGATATAAGCCAATTAACTATCTAATGATGTTACATGGTTAATCGAATTCAAGTCATAATTTATTAACATTTTATGCTCTTTAGATATTGGACTTCACAATCCCATTTAATGCGCTTTAGGTATTGGAATTAACACAATCGCATCTTGGAGGAGGATTCATGAAGAGTTCATCATTCAAATTAATTGAAAACAAAGATAGTTTTTCCCATTTTCATAAAAATGGGAATTAACTGATGAGCATTTYATAATTTAMAGAACATGATCAACAGAGAAATTATTTAATGGATACAATTSGAGTCAATTTATTTTGAACTTGGGTTTGCTCGACAACTTAACAAMGGGTGTTCTATTTCGAGSTGTTAGTTCCAAAGGGGCTCCCCTTTGATATTACAAAGGGACATATATACGAAGGTGCCAAAACCTATAACACAGATGTTTCTCTATGTTTCCTTATTACAAACGTCGCAAAATTTATAATATCTAAATTTCAAACAATRCAKATTGTCTAGTCACTGAAGGCAGCTTAYGATGTAGTAAAGCWAGACKTAATTATTTGTTTACAATTCTCACCTTCGGACAGAACTGCATCATACAGGGCCGCAGAGGGAAGGWACACACAGTTTTACGATTGCTTATTATTCAACAATACGGAGGAGCGCCATGCCGATCTAATACGGCTTCTGTCCGATGTAATTCCCGGGTGGAAAGTAATTGCASGTCATGAAAATCTGACCGTTGTAGCAAACRACCCTTGCACAGCCAAGACTTCTTGTATTTTTCCACACGATCTGCGTGTAGTGGCCGCACATCTTATTTCCGACGCACGAATTCCTTCTGTTATCGTAGTACTTCTTCTCACTAACCCACGCAACAACGGCATCATAGGGCTGCCAATTCTTGCCACTTCCCCAGAATATGTTCTCCCCGTACGGACCGAACGAGTGCCTTAATGCACAATCACTGCGTCTCCTCTCTGCGTACCACCGTGCATAAGCGGCAACCCTCTCGTCCCATACCAGTGGGGTCTCTCGGAGCTGAGCCCTTGCTTGGTTCTGTAGGACCAAAAACTGCTGGGCTAAACTGTTGTTATACACAGGTAAACGCTTCTGGTATATCGCCGTTGTTCCGCTGAAACTGTCAAGCTTGCCTGGTGCGGGAGGGCGTGGTGCTGCTGGAGGACCTGCTGCATCCACACCAAAATGGAACAGCAGCAAGTAAATTAGGCAAGTGCAGAGAGCAATCTCTGAACAAACTGCTTTTAACATTGTGTGCTTCATTCATTCAGTCTGCTGCCCCCTAATTGAGCGGGATGGACTGAAAATCTCAAGGTACGCAAGTAGGTTTATAATTTTATTGAAACCGTTCAAAATTTCCATCCACATTCGAACATGGGAAGCACGAATCCCTCTGTATTCAAGAATTTCTGTAGATAATTCAATCTTATAATAACATGAATCTTCAGGATTCAAAGGATAATTAAAGCACGATATCAAAAGCTGAAACTCAACGTGCAGTAGATGTCTTTACACATTCAGCTGGTTTGTTTGTGGGGTCACTGGCTATGGTGATAAATATTGAAACATTCAACTACGATTCAGAATACAAATTCAATCTGACGTCGGTCAGCATCTGGAAACCACATCGACCAAGCATAAAACGAAATAAATAATTGAATCTGATCAAATCTGACGGACTACCCAAGGTCTTAAACATGCGAACGGAAATAAATAATTGAATCTGATCAAATCTGACCAACGACCTAAGGCCATAACCATGCCTAATGTAATCGAGATAAAGATGGCCAGCTTACTTCCATAAACCAAAAAAAGCAAAAAGTCAAGTATGTAATTTGCATGCTTTTTCAAAAAAATATATATATACAATGGAGTAATATCTATAATTTTTCAAAATAAATGGATCTATCATATAGTATACAATGAAGTAATATATATAAATTTTCAAATTAAATGCGCAACTTACTCAATCAATTCAATATAAAAAAGTCAACTATGTAATTTGCATGCTTTTCCAAAAAAAATGCATCTATCATATAGTATACAATGACGTAATATATATAAATTTTCAAATTAAATGCGCAACTTACTCAATCAATTCAATATAAAAAAGTCAACTATGTAATTTGCATGCTTTTCCAAAAAAAAATGCATCTATCATATAATATACAATGAAGTAATATATATAAATTTTCAAATTAAATGCGCAACTTACTCAATCAATTCAATATAAAAAAGTCAACTATGTAATTTGCATGCTTTTTCAAAAAAAAATTATATACAATGGAGTAATATCTATAATTTTTCAAAATAAATGGGCAACTTACAAATATTTTCTTTTACATTATTTTTTATTTTAATATGGAATTTTAAAGATTTATCGGATGTAAGTTTTGAAGATGTTAAATGCATGTTTTGAAGATGTTAGTTTTAACAGTGAAACATATTATACTATTGAGAATGCTTTTTGAGCAGAACTATATATTTGATTTCTTGACTGGACATTCAACTCAATAACAACATCTAACTCAAAAGTACGAAAAAGATTTACATTTTATTGATCCAACTATAATTTAACATCTCTAACTAGCTCTATCATGTTGCTTGTACACTTTTTAAAATATCTGTATTACAATTTTAAGTTCTATAACTAACTCTATCATGTTGCTTGTGCATTTTATAACTAACTTTATCATGTTGCTTGTACACATTTTGAACATTTATAGAGGATTTTTTTTTTAAATTAAGTATCTTAGAAAACCAATAATCTCAATCAATTGAATTTATTTATTTCTAGCTAGATACTAAACATATCTCTTATTCGATACTGAACATATCTTATTAGAATTTTATTTTTCAATTTGACATTGGATTTTTAAATATTGAAATTCTATCGTTAGATTCCAATTTAACAGCCCCAATTTTACCTCACTCTTATATAAGTTATCGGTAATTCTCATATCGTTAGATTCCAATTTAACAGCCGAAATTTTACCTCACTCTTATATAAGTTATCGGTAATTCTCATCTCTACCATGCTTTTATATAACTTATTTATAAGTCTCATCTCTATCATATCATATTGCTTCTAAATATTTTAGACATTTATATACAATTCAAATGGATGAACTTCATATATGTTTCTGTCACTTTATACGCATCAGATTTGGCTCTAAATGTTTAGACTAACGTTGATATCGTTGATATTAAATATTAAATTTAAACTCATCAGATTTGGCTTTAAATGTTTAGACTAACGTTGATATCGTTGATATTAAATATTAAATATTAAATTCAAAGAAAAAAATTATCTAGTTTTTATATTAGTTTTTTATACATGTTAATTGGGTTTAAGTTTTTTATATATGTTAAATGGGTTTAGCTTGAGTGGTTGTGAGGAATGATTGTTATTCTCTTCACCTATGTGGTTGGAAGGAATGATTTGTTATGCACTGAATTAATGCAAGTGACATGTTAATATCTTAACGAATATGTCATTGTAATGGGTTCAAGCCTCCTTGTTTAATGACATTATGCCTTGAAGATTCTAACCATCAATTTGTATATCATGAATGTAGAAGATAAGAATAGAATGAAAAATCTTCCTATACTATCATACATAGAAAGACAATTTTTCTTGATGTCTTTATAAATTTTTATATTTTTAAAATATTTAAAT